>MDYQ01000066.1:0-114519 GCA_003024175.1 Planoprotostelium fungivorum | reverse complement strand
CAGGCCAACGCATCAACACGGACGTGACTGGCCCGGGTGCCACCTTGGCCTTAGCTCTCATGTATCTGAAGAGCAACAACGCAACAATATCAGATCGTATTGTCATACCCCAAAATTCGTTTCAATTGGACCACGTCCGGCCGGACTTACTTCTATTGAGGCGAGTTGTAGATGGTGAATTGGGACTGATGGGGGTAGGGTTTTATCGAGGAATTTGATCCGTTGGGACAGCGTACAGCCCACGGAAGAATGGGTCGTATCACAGATCCCGTCATTCATCCGGGACGCCATCTACAACGAGGAAAAGGTCAAAGAGAATTCCTCGGACATGGAACTCATCAGGTAAGTCCCCCCTCCCTTCTCATCTACAACGCCGTTGTAGATTGGCCCACGTCAATCTGTTGGCCGGCGCATGCTTCGCCCTCGGCCTTCGCTTCGCTGGCTCAGCTTACCAGCCCGCCTTCGATCTTCTCCATGGTTACTGTCAGTATCTCATCAGAGCTGTCAGCCGACCCAACGACCCCGCCACCGTTGGCGTTGTAGATTCACCCATCGTGGAGAACTGTATCAACACCGTAGTGTTGTCTCTGTCTCTGGTCATGTGTGGTACCGGGAATCTACAAGTGCTCCGTATCATCAGGTAAAATTCGGAGAAATTTCGTGGAATGTTCACAGAAGTGTACAGGCAGTTGAGGAGGAGGGTACCTAAGGCGGGTGGAAAGTAAGATGACGTGTCGACGTCCAAAATTCACGGTAACTTCAGGTACATCCACGGAGAACATTCGTACGGCAGTCACATGGCCCTACACATGGCCGCAGGTTTCCTCTTCTTGGGAGGTGACCGTCTACAACCTGCCAAAACTCACCCTCCCAGGGGGTCGCTACAGTGTCTCCACCAGTGACGTATCCATAGCAACTCTCGTCGCCTCTCTGTATCCTCAGTGGCCTGTCGACAGTGCCGACAACCGTTACCACCTCCAAGCATTACGTCACTTGTACGTCATCGCTGCCGAGTCCAGGGTACTGGAAACTGTCGACGTCGACAACAAGAACCACTGTTACGTACCGATACGTATCCAAGTGAAGGCAGGAGCTTACGGTTTGAATTCACCGGAGACCACGATAGACAGCGTGGCACCGTGTCTACTTCCAGAGTTACGCTTCATCAAAGCCATTACCATACAGGGCCCACGGTACTGGTCCCAGAGCATCGAGCCGAATTCTCTACGAGATTTCCGCGTCATACATGTCAAGCGGAGGGTGGCCTTCTTACCTTACGGAGTGGACCCGAAAGGTGATACGTAATGTGTACCGTGTGACACGGTCTTAATATGGAGCAGGTTACAGGAGTGTATTGTCCAAGTGCTATCCTAAAGAAGAGATGAAGACATTAGAAGATGATACAGAAGACACGAAACCACTACCAAACGAAGACGGGTCAGTCTACACCGCTGTAGATCGAACCTTCCCTGAATTCTCTCAGAAATTTCATCGAATCTTTCTCGGACCACCCATCCATCCTGGCCTTCGCCCGACAGTTCTGCGAAGAAGGAAGAGACAAGCACTTCTACAACGCCATCTTGTATCAACTCATCACCAGCGACAGCTTGGCCGCCCTACCTTCTTACCTTACCCTCAAATCACTCATCTACAACGAGGTGATGACGTCACAGACGTACTCGCGAGTACTCACGGCGCGTTGTAGAGGGATATTGGATCTCAGGATCTGGAGAATGTGAAATTGTGCCTGGCCTTCTATCCAATGGCTCATGAAAGGATGTTCTTTCCAGCTCAGCCGATGGTCCAGCTCACTTTCCTTCTTTCGGTTAAACACGCCTTAGATGCACGGTTGTTAACGAGAGAGTGTCACGAGCAGATGAGAAGGTGATGACGGAGGTGTTTCATTCAATTGAAATGTTGTAGATACTTGAAATCGAGCGTCTTATCGTCGGATTTATTTGGAGGGAATTTGAGCCGGTGAGAGTGGAAGTGAAATTTGGGACTGACTCGTTGTAGATCGTTGGTGTGGTTGAACGTTCCGTATTCGGAGTCGAATTGTCCCGGACGACCGGGGAAGAGAGTGCATGAGATCTTCAAGGAAGTAGAGGGCACCTCACTCGAATCTGCGTTCTTCCCTTATCTTCAACGCTGTCTTTCGTGATAAAGAGATTGTTGTCATCTCTTCATCGTCATATTAACATCAGACACGTTATAATAATAACGAGATATGTATACCCATACAAGAGATGTATCTGTTTACAGAAAGTGCAATGGATGATTGCCAATCGGTGATTGATGTTTTTTTACATCAGCAAATTTGTAACGAAACGTCCACCAAATTTCCGAGATACAAGAACGCCCGTCATCACAGATCGTCACACTAGAAGAGGATGAGCGAGCAGAGACAGAAACGAAGGAGAACAGAGAGTGGTGCCGTGGATGCCTCGTTAGACGCACCGTCAGGTCCAATCATACAACCCGTATCAGACGATCAATTACGTGCAGTCGATCTACTGAACAAGTTAGAGCATAAAGAGGTGAGAGTTCGCAACAACGATACATCTCACCGAGATACAGCTGTCACTGATCCTCAAGAGTGTCTTTCTAATCAATGAAGCTAGTGCAAAAATTTTCCTCCAACAGTCCACTAAATTCAAGACCTGCGTCCAGTGCGGAGAAATGTTCGACATGGAGGATGAAGGTGATGAAAATGAGTGCCGATATCATTCAGGTGGGTCATCTTTCGTTCGTCATTAACTCACTGATCTGTTCTAAAGGTCAAATGGAAGAAGATGTGGACGGTGAACAACATTGGAACTGCTGTCACAATCTCTCAACGGCCGAAGGGTGTCAGCTTGGAAGACACACCCATTTTTGAATACAATTCGTACTTCATTTCATTACCTTCACTGTTACGTCGTCTCGAACATCCTCCCGCATCGTCTCTGTCAACATCGATCTCGTGTCATTTCCAAACGCCGTCACCGTCTCTAATTCTACATCCATGTGGATGGATCACGACATAGAGGCTCTCAAGAGCTGGTGGTCTGTCGTGATCACGTAGAAACGCAGTGAAAACTCTTCGAAATCACGTGCACGTGATTCCGGCTCGCCTTTACGTAAAGAATCGAAATTCCCCAAACCAAAGGCGTGACGCCACCATCCATGTTCAAACTTTACAGGTTCACAACACGCACGAAGGGACCTTCACCCAACCTACATCTATTCAAGATCAATTCGAGACTCATGACCGACGTTAAAGAATACAAAGTAGCCAAGCTGTCCGAGATCAGCCCCTACCAAAAGAGAGAAGTCGAAGTCGAGAAGGATGTCAAAGTCCTCCTGACCAACGTTGAGGGAAAGATCTATGCCACGGCTCACAAATGCACTCACTACGGAGCACCTCTCATCAACGGTGTCCTCAACTCTGACGGAAGGATCGGTGAGACACCATTTGGACGTCCAATCACTCACCATCCACAGTCTGTCCCTGGCACGGAGCCTGTTTCAATGTCAAGACGGGTGACATCGAAGACGCCCCGTGAGTCGTCGCCCTCCATCTTTCACTCATTTTCTTTAGAGCTCTCGATGCCCTCCCCACCTTCCAAGTTCGCATCGACGGAGATGACATCTACGTCACGGCCAGCGCCGAGACCCTTAAGAAGGGAAGAAGACCCCCCACATGCAAATCGAAGGGTGGTGAATCCAATGAGAAGGTCGTCATCGTCGGTGCCGGTGCCTCAGGTGAAGATGAAGTCGTCAGAGATGGAAGATGAACTGAACGATGAAAGGTCTGGCCGCTGCCGAAGGCCTCCGCGAGTTCGGTTTTGGCGGGAAGATCACTCTCTTGGGTGCCGAGCCCCACCTCCCCATCGACAGGTCATCTACAACGCTTCCATCGAATGAAATTCACTCTGTTTAGAACCAAGCTGAGCAAGGCCCTCCCTACGGACATCAGCAAGATCCAATGGAGAGACGAAGCCTTCTTCAAAGACCTCAACATCGAAGTCAAGCCTTCCACTCAAGTTGTCTCCGTCGACAAGTCCGCAAAGTCCGTCAAGGTACAACCCCTCACCCCCTTCAAACTGACTCGTTGTAGACGGCCAACGGAGATGTTGTCAATTACGATCGATTGATCCTCGCCGCCGGCAGCAAGGCGAAGAGGCTGCCTATGGATGGTTTCAAGTTGAAGAACGTCTTTGTCATGAGGACAGTTGAGGACGTGAAGAAGATCACGGAGGCCAGAGACGCCGAGGGAGGAAAGAAGAACGTGAGTCGTCCATCTACAACGGTGTAGACGCTGACGCGGCGCGTTGTAGATCGTCATCGTGGGTAGCAGTTTCATCGGAATGGAAACGGCGACGGCCTTGGCCAAGGACCACAACGTCACGATCATCGGACAAGACCCCGTGCCACTGTGAGTTGTCGACATTTGTTGGTCGACAAAGATGAGACTGACCGCTCGAAGGAAGCCTATCCTCGGAGAAAAGATCGGAAAATTCCTGCAGGACCTGCAAGAGGGTAACGGAGTGAAATTTCACATGGAAGCCAAGATCAAGGACGCTTACCCCTCCGGTGCGTAATTACGTATACGCACGTAACTCATTCCCAACAGAGAAAGATTCTTCCCTGGCCGGAGGTATCCTCCTGGAAGACGGCACGAAAATTCCAGCAGATTTCATCGTCTTGGGCGTCGGCGTTGCCCCGGATACCGAATTTCTCAAGAACTCTGGCTTTTCCCTGGAAAAGGACGGAGGTGTCTCTGTCGACGAATATCTCAGGGTAAAGGGAGAGGAGAACATCTACGCCGTCGGTGAGTGTGGTCGTTGTAGACGGACCGTAAACCCTAAAACCCACAGGTGACATCGCACACTTCCCGTACATGGGTCACAGCGGTGGCGCGAACGGCCAACCCCTCCGCATCGAGCACTGGTGACGATCTACATTGTTGTAGACGGCTGAAATTCCCAGGAACGTCGCCCAGAATCACGGACGCACCGCCGCCCTCCACATCTCGGGCAAGCCTCAACCTTTCACAAACGTCCCCATCTTCTGGTCGGCTCAGGGTCTGCAGCTACGCTACTGCGGTAACACAGTGAACGGCTACGATGACATCGTCATCCAGGGCAGCATGGAGGACAAGAAGTTTGCCGCCTTCTACACGAAGGGAGAAGAAGTCCAGGCCGTTTTCTCGGTGCAATACGACCCCGCAGTGACAAAGTCGAGCGAGCTGATGAGAGTGGGACAGATGCCAAAGAAGAGCCAGCTGGCCGAGATGGACATCAAGAACGCACCTCTGACGAAGCCATTGGTATAAAAGAAAGGATAGAATTAGAGTCTTTGGGTGATGGAAATGGGAGATGTGATTGCGTCTCAGATGAATTCGTGATGTTGAGGGAGAGGAAAAGGAAGAGAATTGATAGGATACGAAGCACTCCACCTTTCATATCCACCTATCATGATAGACACACCATGTCTACCTTGATAATTCTCGTGCGACTCCACATCCTCCCCACGCTGGCACCTCACCCTCACCTCTATATCTCTCCTCCCCTTCGCCTCTCCTCCTGTCCGCTGTCTGCCTCCCTCCTACTCCACGATACACATAAACGGCTGTCTAATGCGTCAGGTCCATTACCTGTGACGACGCAAAACGTCCCAGAATATGGGCCCATCCGTCAGTCTCGGTGAAATACAACGTTGTATGCGAACCCACACACCTCCCAGATTTCTATTTCGGGTGAGTGAAAGAGAGAGAGAGAGATGAGAATCACCTGTAGAGTCGAAAGGCTGCGTGATAATGGAGGACTGCGTGGAGGCGAATCTCTTGGGATGATGCGTGTATTAAATTCTATTTACGACTTCCAGCTCGACTGCAATGAGCACAGTGTGATATATCTTTGAACTGGGTTCGTATGTTACTGTGGTAGTATATATATCCTCTCGTTCTTCATTTCAGAGGAGGGTACTCCCCTCTTCGTAGTAGCCTGGTTACAGAGTCATTCCTAAGGCGATATTTTCAGCTCGATGTCTGTCTGTCGGTGGGGAAAATTTCATAGGATTTCCAGCTGCTGTCAAGACCATACGAACCCTCAGCCGCAGAACAAACGAGAAGCGAAGAGACGTGATCACACTGCGTGATTTGAAAGACTTCAAACGACCTATCACCATTACGGTTTCGATTCGCAAAGGCTGTCTCATCTTCGATCGAACAAAGATCGGTCCAATCACATCTCTATCTTGTAGAACACTGAAGGTGAGGTTATCTTCTGAACGTGCGTCAATGTCTATTGTGAGATACAACGATACAACGCTCAGAGAAGTATCTCTGCAGGGTTCGTAGTGTCAGTTGTGTGAAGGCGGTTTTGGGCGTTCAGCAACCACACACGGATATATTTTTACGATGGCTACAGCCAACAGCAACTTTCACCACTGGATAGACAACTCAACCGAGGCAGGTGCTTCACTTTTATTGAAGAGCATGAAGCAAACGGGGCGAGGACCACCGTCCCCAGATTCCATTCGATCGCCCAGCTCTGAGGGTTCTTCTTCCTCGGAGATGGCAGCGAAGCGACCGAGGACAACCCTCTCACCCACATCCTCCCCAGAACATAATATGATGGACAAGTCAGGTACATCATCCTCTAATGTGAATGGAAATTGATCGTATCATAGGTTCAGCCACAATCCCACCTTATTCGAATCGATCGCCGTCACAATCATATAACCCATATTCTCAACCAGAATATACTGGCATGGCCACTGCCAATTATCGACTATCTCCCGCTCAATCCAACACTTACGATTCGGGTCTCTTCATTCGAGGAGGACCGATATCAACAGCGCCCATCACCTCTTCCTCCTCTGATGAGGCCGCGCGATCGTCGACGACTTCTTATGCGACGGGTTATTTCGTTCTGGGCGAGCAGCCGTCAGCCAGACAGAGGAAGTCATACACGAATGAACACAGGTGATGCATCATCACACACTCCGCGTGCGTCCACCGACTCTACCAGACCTCTTAATCCGAATCCACTCACCATCATGCGCCGCGATCGACCGGGCGAACCTTTTCCCAACATCACATCAGGTCAAGTGACCGTCAAGCTGGGTGAGTCCATCTACAACGCGCCCGTGGCTGACGACACCAGTCAATCGAGAAGGTGACACGCTGTTACCTTCTAAGAGGAACATCTTAAGAGAAGACTCTGATGATCCGAACGGAGCGACCGGCAGCATCACGAAGCAGCTCGATCGAACGGGCCACTCTGCTACCTTCTCCTTACTCGTGAGTCGGTGTCGACGTTGTCGACACTGAACGGAAAAGGTAATGGAAACTTCCGAGGGTAACATGTTCCGCCTCCACTTCACGGTCGAATTTTGCATCGATGACGTGAAGCATGAGGAGATCATCATGTCTAGACCTTTCATCGTCTACGCTAGAAGGAGACACAAGAAGGGTGAGGATTGTGTGATAGAGGAAGGAGAGTCTGAATGGAGTAGAAGCACCGATTGTGAATGAGATGAGGCCGTCGCAGGGATATGAAGATGAAGAGACAGAGTGTTGGATCAAGGGAAGAGGTTTCAGCGAGACAGGTGATGAATGTTCCGTATTCGTGTCGATGATCATCACAACATCACATCATCTAATTACATCGTAAAAGATGATTGCATCATGAAAGAACATCACAATGAAAGAAAACGTCACATCATGAAAGAAAATATCACATCATGAAAAAGAACATCACATCATGAAAGAGCACATCACATCTTGAAAGAACATCACATCATGAAAGACAACACCATCATGAAGACATCACGAACGACGACATCACATCATGCATCATGATCGAGGGCTGACATCTGCACCAGTGGACGTCATGCTGAATGGAAGATTTTGCCCCGTTGTAGATACAGCCGAGAACCTCATCACCGTCATCGTTCCACCCAAAGACCCCAACAGCCCTTCCACGGTGAGCATCTACAACGTTGTAGATGTTCACCTCCTCATCCCATTTAGGTCTTGGTCGAAGTTGGCAATCGCTATTTTACTGATCAGCTGATGGCCAGCAAGCGAATGACTTTCACTTACATCAAGAGACCAACAGATACACCGAAGACGGAAGCAAACGTGGCTGTAACGAATAAGAGTGGGGGAAGTGACACGGAATAACGCGAGAAGAGACTATTTAAGAGGATTTTGTTTGACATCGATACCAATTATGAGACGAATAAAAACGATACGGATGGGTGGTTCTACGGTTGAGATGCGAACGACACGGACGCCTTTGTTGTGAGCAATGATGACGGATCACCGACCAATCAGCTCATTGGAATCACCTTTCAAGTCCTCTTACGAACCGATAAAGTTGTGTGCAACGTGGTGGAGAAGCCGGTCATGACTGCGCTCGTAGGTCAGGACAAAAGGGTCCGAGAATCTTGAAACAATTACAACAGACCGAAATTTCCATAGCATCGTCATCCACCTCGATCACAGACACACGCAAACCAATGTGAGTGAGATATGGATTCACAGGATCCCAACCTTACCTCAGGACCATCACAAAGAAAAAGATCTCCGCCACCGTAAATGCAATTCAAGAGAGGGAGAGAAGAGTGGCTATCTTGACCCAGAACATCAAGTTTTCGAAGCAAGAACAATTCAGACTCCAGATGTCCGAGCCAGTGGTGATTCCATCCCATGCAACCTCATCCTCTAAACCGTAATCAGTTGAAAAAAACTTTGGACAGTCACAAAGCCAAGATGGAGGAGTTTGCCAGGAAATATCACGACACCAAGTTAGAATACGAGAGGACCCTCCAAAAGGTCGAAGAGATTCCAAAGACAAACGAGAAGATCGTGGAAGACCTCAGAAGCTCAGAGAAAGAGCTCACCGATGTCAGCGACCACCTCAGCACACTTCGTCTGGAGGAGTTCTCGTTGCATGCAAGACAGACCGACTATGAGAAATATCTAATGACCCCTCTGAAACAATGGAGTGCCCCCGAAGTGAGACGACGCACACTACATCGGAAGATGATCTCACAACATCCAGTTGTACATCGTCTTAAGTGAAGAAGAGGGGTTAGACAACGCTTGTCAGATGTGAATGTCTGCAATATCCATCGGATGAACTGATCGATGCAGACTGTCGGAGAGTCAGATCGATGGCAAGATGTTTCACGACATGAACGAAGACATCCTATTGAATGACCTCCGAATCAATCTCAAAGAGACAAAGAACATCATGCGATTGGTCGATGGGTAATGTCATTCCATCATGCACATGATGTCACTGACTCTCTTCAGTTTCAAGAGCGGTCATTATCGTGAGAAGACGAAGGTGAGTGTGCCCTCCTATATACACGAAGCTGACGACGATGATGATCAGATCGAGAGCTGGTCTCGCGAGCAAGTTTGGGACTGGATCTTGTCCCAACCCTTCCCAGAAGAAATATCACAGAATCTCTGTGACTGCACGGTGATCTACAACTTACCATTTCTTTCGAATGAAATTCTTCAGCCCATGGACGGTGTCACCCTCCTCCGCCTGACGACAGGCAACCTCCGTGATGTCTTTCACATCCACGATCTACCTCAGCGGATGTCCATCATCTCCAAGATCAATGAGTTGAGAGAGAGTCAAGAGCCCACTGGAAGCTCTAGAGATATCGAGGAGGAGCTGATGTGTGCGATTACGCACGAAATCATGATCGATCCAGTCACCACCGAAGATGGATTCACCTACGAGAGGAAGGCAATCAATGAATGGTTCGATAACGGACACTTGACATCACCCAAGACGGGATTACCTCTAAACTCGAGAAAAGTAGTACCCAATCACACATTGAGATCTCTCATCGGTCGTCTGCACGTGGAGAAAAGAGAGGAGAGGGCTCTGTGATGGGGAGGTGATGATGTCCCTCAGATGTGAATAAATGTCAAGATTGTATGTTCAAGTTGGATGTTTCAAGTTGAAGATGATATCGTACACATGATATCTTAAAAAATGCTTCTGAGGGAGATCTCATCACAATCTGATCAGGTGAGCAGGCAACATCCACATTCTCTTCTTCTTCTACACCCGATCTCGCTCAGTACATCTCTTATCCGTAGATGTCCTGTTGAACGATTTGGGAAGATTATATTTTCGTACAAAGCACAGATGTCTCCTATGAGCCATACTGCCGTCAAACTACTAATACATTTGTTAATCACCTCTCAGGTAACCACGACTGGATTTGGTCAGATGCCTATTATAAAGAAGTAAATGAAATGAATCATCTTCTACCTTATTCTTCTTGTGTTATGATGCACTCGCTGGAATAGATGGTCTAGTTTCTCAGCGGTTGGGATTGTTCTTTGTGTTACGCCTTGCACGGGAGATGTGAGCTGCATCACAAAGAGTGCTTCATTCCCTTCAACGATCTTGACCGGTACCGCGTGGATCCTGGAGAGCTTGCCAAATTGCTATATGGTGATCACCCATGTTTTTGAGATCTTCTCCTGAAGCAGTCCTTCGGTTGCATCGAGGAAGTGTTACTTGACTCTGATCGAAGTGTTCTCCTCTCAAGTGAGGGTATGCATTAGTGGACAGCGTCTCGAGGAGAACGGACACATCGAAGGTGCCTCCGAGATGGAGTATGTTTCGTCTTGTTGGCGATGAAATATTTCAGCACTAGTATGGCACTGTTCGCCCTTGACCTCGCCAACCTTGTACTACTGAGGTTTTACCTTGTACAAGCGAAGGATATCGATCGATTTGATCAGGATACTCAAACTTTAGCAAAGATTCAATCGATAGACATCTGAGAAGAGCGTACACTTCACAAAATACAATGCCTGTGATACATGACCACTATTTATTCACATTACTACAGATGACACGTCTTCTTCCACACTCTTTCGCGTTCTGCCTCTCTTCAGCATACTGACTGGATCTCATCCCAAACACACCTTGCTCGTTGGTTCTGAAACCACACTTGAACTCTCCTCTCAGTTGTGTAGAACTTCTTCGCCAGTTGAACCCTCTCTTCTATAGAAGGGTATGGACTCGCAAGGAATATGCAACTCAGCTCTTCTTTCTCCGTCGTTGAAAAGTTTCTCCTCACGTTTCGGTGGATGAGAGGTTCAGACGTTCTGTGGCTCAGTCTATCCCCCTCCATATCCATCCTCCTCTTCTTGGCGTCATCTTCGTGGGGGTTGTAATAGAAGACCCTCTTTCGGTTCGTGAGAGTGACCTCACGATGATGCGGGCTGATCAGAAGGGACAAGTTCATCTCTCCTTCACGTGAGACCGATTCGAGTGTCTATCTTGATATCGTCCTCCTTGATATGCAGTTCTTCACCTCTTGACAGAAAATATGCAACAAGACACCCCATGGTCACACACCCGACAAACATATTTCGATGAGAAGAACGTGGCACACTGTGAAATTGATGCTTAGGACTCTAAAGGTGCATCGCGTTTGTCTGAAGAACAAGAGTCTGCGTGCTTCTCCATCATTTTATTAGTTCAAGTTCAGTGAATCCAGTTTCTGTCCAATTGAAGATCTTCTACATTGTCTACTGGCTTGAAATAGCTGTCTACCCTCTCTTGAGTCACAGCAGAGAGATTGGGAGGATTCCACTTTGGTTTGTTGTCTTTATCCACCAACACGGCTCTCACTCCTGGTGATGACGTCACACTCACATCATCGTCATGTTCTAAAGATCTCACCCTCTGCAAAGTCGTCGGACAATACGGAGTGAATGGCCATCCTGAGCTCCTTCTTGAACGTGTCGTGAAGAGTACCACCTCCGGTCAAAATACCACGCAGGGTGACCTGAGGGGTCAATCTATAACGTTGTAGACGGATTCACCTTCATGCTGCTGGGAGATTTAGACATGACAGTCTGGTGTGTCTTCTGTGCCCACTCATCGTCCGATGACTGCAAGCTCTTGACGATACCTTCAACTGAATCTTCCGAGAAATGTCTGCGAATCTTCTCCTCATTCTGTGCCAGCGCGGACGGTCCTGAGTTTTCCGTGAATCTTCGCGCGCGACGCCGGCCTCACCCGGTGTCGACGAATACTTTTCTACGATCTTTCTCGCCGTATCTTTCTCAGAAAATTCCGCACGCTTCAGCTCCTCCTGCATGCCGTCAGCCTCTGAACCATGGACGATGCCTCACCAATAGATCACCCAGCTTCTGTGCGTCCACGTAGTGAGTTCCTATTCCAGCGTAGATGCAATCGGCACCAGACAACTTCTGACCGGTGACACCGATGTAGACACCCAGAGGACCCTTCAGCTTGTCCTTACTCAAGAAAAAAGTTCCACCTACATCGGGGAAGAGTCCGATGCCAGTCTGACACCGACACATGAGATGATTGGACGATGGATATTGGATGATCGATGATGGACAATGTGATGATCGATGATGGATATTGGATGATCGATGATGGACAGGACGGAGGATGTTGGTGATGGATGATGAACTCACTTCGGGCATGGCGAAGACGGTGTTCTGGGTTACGATGCGGATCTGGGAGCTGATGGACAGTCCCACGCCTCCTCCCTGTCCTTGTCATTTTCCCGCCAAAATTCTTCTTCACCATGGTGATGCCGCTCATGTTGGCGATGGTGGTGACGTCTTTGAGAAGAGGATGGGGGCTGATCGTGTTCTCATTGAGATGCCACAGGAGGTAGTCGAGCTTGTATTCACTTCGAAAGAAAGATTCCGCCAACTTGGGATCTTTCTTTGCAGATGAAGCCTGTAGGGCCTTGATGTCGCCTCCGGCGCAGAAAGCCTTTCCACCCTCTCCAGTTAAGAAGATGACGCGACGTTTCTGAGATTGGTGGAAGAGAGAAGAGTATTCGTTGATCATGGATGAAACCATCTCTGTCAAAGAGTGAGGAGTGGAGGATGCGATGGACGGACCTTCATTGATGGCATTGAGTGCTTTCGGTCGATTGAGACGAACGATCTTCAATCCATTGTCAAAGTTATCATAGAGGACGAGGGGCTGTTCGAGAGTCAGGGAATCAAGTGATGCGGACCCACAGATTGTGCCAGCGTCGGTTCTGTCGTCATTCTTCTGACACTTATGTCGGGTGATACGTGTCTCTGGATCAAATTGAGTCTCTTTGCAACCTGGAAGGACATCATGTCGTCGATGATGTGTCTGCCACATTTTGAGTTTACATGCACTTCTACAACGAGGTAGTGACCTTTCCGATCTTCATCACATTGCGATGTCTGCCAGCATCACGAAGGATCTGTTGAACCGTCTGAACGGAGTGCAAAAGAAGAAGACGAAAAAGAAGTCAAAGAATGCAGGGCCAAAAGAATCACTGTTGGGTAACATGCGATCATCACATCATCCACTCACGCTCTCGCAGAGGTGAAGAGGAGAGAGAAGGAAGCCAACTATCTGAAACAGAATCTCAAAGTTCTGCACGCTCTCGATGAAGTAAAAGATAAGAATGTGATCGTCGCTGTCAAGGAGACCAGACAGAAGAAGATGAAGAAGAACGTAGAAGCAAATTCCCTCAGTTTTATCAAGGGCAATGTGTTCGATACGACTCGAAAGGTACTCACCATCGATCTCGACGCCCAGAGAGAACAGTTTGAAGAAGAAGGAGGCGAGAAAGAAGAGGAAGAGTAGAAGCCACGGAATATCTATACATTTCTATTGGACAGAGGCATTGGACCATCGTGATCTCGATGATAAAGTCATGCACTTGGGAAGAAATTCCAAAATCCGAGCTTCCTCTCGTCTGGCGTGAACCAGAGTCCTTCACTCTTTCGATGCACTGCACTCTGCAACACTCGAATGTCTCTCTTGAATGGACCCAATGTGTTGATGTGTCTTCCGCTCTCGATCTCATACACTTGAATGACCTTGGCATGACCTCCTATGGAACGGGTTTAGATGTGATGAGATCATATATCTATTGATTCTCTCACCCACGAAGAGAAAGTCTTCTTCTTGATCAGTAGTGAAGACAGTTGACTCTACCAATGGATTCTCCTTTCCAAACTGACAGATCTTATTTCCATTCCTTCGGTCGTAAAGCAACACCTATTCATCTCAGCGGTTCCAATTGTATTCCGTGTCGATCATGTGTTCATGATGATGGATCACTCACCGTCGTGTCTTTGTAGCCGACCAAGACGGTCCTCTCGTCTCTCATCAGCTTGACCCGAGTCGCAGAATAATGTCTCTTCTTTCCATCTCGATACATCTCCGTCATGTCTGCCCACATCATGACACGTCACCACCGCATCCACCCACCCGAAGGTTTCCCGCGCAAATCTGTACTCCTGACTGTACCGTCACGGCAGCCGTTCAGCAGAACATTTCCCATTCGATCGAAATCTTGACAGAACACGTCATTCTTCTGGGTCCAGATGCCCGGCCCAGTAGCGACGCTCTTGTAGTGGTCGACGTCGACGAGATACGCCCGGCCGGTACCACCTACCCGGAATCGGTACGCACGCGATGCGTAATGTACGTACCGATGGCGTAAGAGCTCCCGGATGGATGCCACTTGAAAGACCAGACGGATCCCCTGGAGTACTCGGTCAGAGCCGAAGATCCAGACGTCTTATCGAAGACGACACCAGAGCCACCACCATCGGCACCTCCGAAGAGAGAGCACCTGAGAGGTTCATCAACTCGTTTGGAAGATGAGACGAAAGAGATGTTGGTGATCTCACCCCACGACGTTCGATCGGACGGGGTTCAGTTCGATCGAGGAGACAGTGTCTGAGCGGCCAAAGAGGCTGGTGGGGATGATGTGATGCGATATGTCTTTGGTCCCCACGGTGAACCGATCGACCAGACTACTTGAATCACACGCGACAATGATATCATCTCCACGACAGTCGAGGAGAACGACGGAAGGATGACTGATGGAGATGGATGGACGTAGAGGTGAATCCCAATCCCAAGATTCTGTCTTGTCCGTGGTGTCTGGAAGTTGGAGCAGACGCTGTCGCAAGAAGACACGTCTATAGAGGGTGAGTGATGATGGGGTGTTGAAGGGATACCGGATTAGGGATGGATGGGTGTGATGATGCATTCGACCATTTCGTTGGATGTGTGATTTGATGTCAACTAAACTCTGAACGGGATGATTTGAATGGTCAGCTCTCACAATCACCGGTTTCTATGTTGGTCAGAAACATGATAGATGTATTCACATCGATGTTCACTTCGACTTTCGGTGGCTCTGGTTTCTTTCCTTTGAAGTATCGATTTGTCGCTGGATCGAAGTAATATCCAGGTATCTCCATTTGCGATGCTATGTGATGTGATGCGATCTTTTTGCGTTTCACAGCGGTCTCAATTTAATTTCGGAGCCATCACCATCACGAGACCCAAGTTGACTTCATCATCCAAATACACAATCAACGGACAACACGTGTTCACTATAAGTCCTCCTCTATTGGCTTCTGCTCCTCTGGTGACATGTATGCAAACGAAAACAGACTAGAGTGCTTAATCCTTTATGATGAGATCTTCCAAACTCTTGTTGGTGTCTTGCATGGATGTCTGGAGGTACTTGGCTTGGTTCTAACAACTTTCAGAATCGAAGGAAACATGGTCACAGCAGCTCACGCTCAGGGTCTGAATGTCGTTATCGTATTTGATAGCTACGTCTTGTAATTCTTCCTTGAGGCCAGAGAGATCAGCCTGCAGGAACATTTTACCTACAAAATGGATCAGAGGAGATTCTTTCGAATCGAGAGAAGATTATGACTTCTTTAGCTCACCGATCAACTTGTATGTGTTGGTGTTGGCGGGAGCTGATTCTAAATCGGCGATGGTCAACAGCGTTCTCCTCTTCTCTCTCTCGGCCAACTGCAACTTGTTCTGAACATTCGTGTAATGGCGGTTGGTCTCGATGATCTTATTTTGGATCTCGACGAAAGCCTCCATTTCCATCAGATCATACTCATCTTCTACGGACAATCTTCTTGGCTCACCTCTCTGTTTGCAGGGTCGATTTTGATCATGTTGGTTCAATTGAGATGTGATATCAGATCTGATGATGCGAAAAGAATAAAATAGCTCCTACAACGCTGCTCGCCAGATCTTCGCGCCCGATCAAGTCCCAACGATCATCCATGCCGAGAAGGAAGAGAAACGAGTCGTCCGACGACGATGATGAGCCAGCACCTTCACAAAGAGGTGCATCGCAGAGGGCCAGGGCGGCTGATGCACTCGATGATGACGTGCATTCTTCAAATTATCCCTCCATTTGACGAGAAGAACAGATGAAAGAGAAGGCAGTGGCCGATGTCATGCGATACATCCTCTGGCAAGATTACAACAAAGTGCCCACGAAGAAGTCGGATATTGGAAATCGTGAGTTCTCTTCGTAAGAGAAACGTCCCACCTTCTCATATCAGCCGCAGATGTGATGAAAGATCACAAGGGAGCGATTGGAACGGTGGTTCAAGAGGCAAGAAAGAGATTCGCCGACATCTTTGGTTTCGGTCTGATCGAATCGGAAGGTCGATGTGAGTCGATGGTGATGAGATGATGCTATGCTGATCGATGTCTTCAGCGACCGCGACGTTTTATTTGAGCAATCAACTCCAAGCGGACACTGAACCACCCGTACACGAAGGTGATCACTTTACATCCTCCATCATCTCGTATGTTCTACACGAGAATATATTAACATCATCAAACCTATCCACGAGAATAGCCTGTAGATCGCAACAAATCATCCATCTACACCATTGTAGATCGACTCACCTCTTCAGTCCCCGAGGGGGAGTTTATCTTTCAGAAATTGAGACAAGACGAAGAGGTCCTGGCCAACACAGCCCTCCTGTCCATCATTCTGGGTCTCATCTCTCTGTCTAACGGTGTAGTCACCGAAGGTGTTACACTTATCATCACGAGTGATTGAAACGTCGCAGGTTTCTTGATTCAGCAACTGCGAAGGTGAACTCTCTGATGCCGTGAGGCCTTTGTAGCTGATTTCGACGTAGGTTGGGATTGGACAAGGACGAGAAACATCCTATATTTGGCGATTGGATGAAGCTGATCGAGAGCAAGTGAGTCGATTCTCTATCCGTCATCACTCGTCACGATCGATGAAGAGTCGTGATGATCATCACCTCGTGCCGATGATTGCGTCTCATTTCGAGATAGGTTCACGAAAGAATTGTACATCACCAGAAAGAAAGGACCCATCGATCCTAATGGTAAAATCATCTGGGAGATCCGTGCGGGACCCAGGTAAATGTCTCACACTGTCCATTCGTCCACTTGTAAACCCTAAAGCTGATGTGTTGAATTGTACCAGGTCCCAAACTGAATTTCCCAAGACGAATGTCATTCGCTACATCGCCGAGGTCATTCTCATTTTTGTCTCAAATATTTCATTTAAAATGTTTTTAAAGATTTTAATCTTTCGTGCAGATCTTTGGTGAAGAAGTGGATGAGATTGCATTGAAAGAGGCAGAGCAGAGCAGTGGAAGTAGCAGCGACAGCAGCTCATCAGAAGATGAGAGACCCAGTCAGCGTGCATCTCAGTCATCATCGCAGAGAGGAGGAGGCTCAGCCGGTAGAGGAAGAGGAAGAGGTGTCAGCGTGGACTCTGATGATTCACCACCGAGGAGTCAGAGAGGAAGGGGAAGAGGAAGAAAATGATAAATGTGAAGTGAAGAAGTTTTGAGTGAGAACACAAAGAGAATGCACAGATTAGATCGGTCTTAGTTTCTTTGTCTGCGATCACTAAGCGTGGGTGCTGCTAAACCTGCTGATACAGTACGACGACCACACGAACCTCGTGCTAGAAAACAGACGATATTGAGACGGCTGTACAAAATTTACTTGAGAGACATTCTGACCAACTTGTGCCAATCGAAGCCCTGCGGCCCCAACAGCTGCGTGGGATGAACGATCCCATTGTGGTTGTTGTTTCGGTACTCGACCAGCTGCCAGTCGTCGTGACCTTGCATCCAATAGACGTGACGGGTTAATTTGACTCCTGAAGAAGTTGTGGCGTAAAAGTATCGCTTCTGGAGGCCGTCGCGTAAGTTCTTCGTGCCCTGACTGGGCCGCCAGACGTGGCCATCCTCGTTACCGGATGGAAAGAAGATACCCTTGTAGAGGTAACCGAAGATCTGGTTGACGATGTCGCCAAAGTTTTCTGATGATGGGGTCAACGATCATGGCGATGGTGATGATGATTCACCGGGGAGTTTTAGACGCTCGTGAGTGGACATCTCTGGAGGTAGTTGGCCTCTTATGAAATAAGATAGGCATTGTATGACGAAGCCGATCCATTGTCTCTGATCCCATCTCACGTCGAGATGATGTGTGTTGGTGCCCTCTATGGCGGGTGATGGTGATGTGATGTCTCTGATGCTCATCGTGTCTCGGGGAGTGGGTGTCTTCTTCACGGGCGGCGATTTCTTCTTTTTTCGAGCGGGTGGCTGTATGACATCAGATCATGTCGTCCATAAGAGTTCAAGTGCATGATGCTGATGATGGTGATGATGTTACCTCGGTTGGTGTGATACTTCTCCACACGACGTTCGTGTCATAAGAATATTCATCCGATTCCGATGATTGCATCATCTCTGTAGCCTCCTTCTTCTGTTGGTCGAGCAGCTCGATGTCTACGATGTCCTTGGACCTTTCACTCATGCGAGACATCACTTGGATCATCTGATTGATTCTCGGTCTCATGCCTGTAATCCTTATGAGATGAGGTTGATTCTGATGTTGATGATGATGCTGATGGGAGGTATATGAAAGACGATGATGATGGAATGCGGACCTTGCACGGTGTTAACCATAGCGGCTGTCATCATGGAGTCCGCCAGATCACCTATCCGCTTGAAGCTCTCTGAAGGTGAGTCAGAGTGTGGTCATATACGTCTGCACTTTAGATTCTCACCCGACTCTGTGCTGGAGCTGATCCCTTCAGATTTGAGGGCTAGACAAATCTGCAGATTCGAAGTGATCTGCATGCAGTGTCACTTCCATTCGATCGCAAATGACACACCTCTTTGATCATCAGGTAACACGTGCCACCGGGTGTGGGGAAGATGGAAAACTTCTCTTTCGATGAGAGGAGGTGATCTCCTGAGGAGATGTAATTTGAGATGACGGCCGGGGGTACGATGATTCCCTCTGAGATACTGTCAGCGTCGGTGCATCATGGATGATACTCACGTCCTATCGGTACTTGCTCTGTGATGAGACCGTTGCCCAACAGACCACCCCAGAATCGTCTCGCCGCATCATTAACACGGTGCAGGTGTATCATGTTTCTGTTGTTCCTCAGCTGGTCAAATTCAGAGGGTTATTTGGACTGCAAACTGACCTCTACAACTGCAAAGAGGATCTCATTAACGTCTATCAGACTCTGGGACGTGGTCCTCTCTATCGGTTTGAAATATCCCAAAACATGAGAATCACCATCGATATGTATCTTCTTCAGACTAATACGTGTTAGATTCCTCCAGTGTTTCTAAAACATGCTCCTACCGGATTTTACACTGGGCTGAGGAGAGCACAAGACGAGACGAAGTCTCACGTCCAAGACTCAGACGTTGCACGGCAGCTATGATGGAGTCCATGGAAACATCGTTCTGGGGGATGATTTGAGGGAGATTCCCAACACACATGATAAATCTCACTCGTGTATCGCCATTCAGCACCTCTCCCTCTCTCAGTAGACCTCCCAGCATCCTTCCGGCTTTCTCATTCACCATCTCAATATTCATCTGATCCGCGTTGATCATCTTAAAGACGACCACCGCCTTGTCGGCAGCTCTCAGAAAGTCTATCCATGAGGCGCTCGCCCTCTGTCTCTTGGTTGGCGGGTCCATTGAGGAATAAGAGCAGCTTCCAACCAAATGTTGCCCTTACGGAATGTGCAGATTACGTGCCGTAGCATTCTGACAGCAATAGCGGCCGCGGGCGCGGTACGTACAAAACCTCTCAATTTTTGAAAGGCAGATTAGTCGCACACGGTTCTCAACTATAACCACAATCCACAAAGAGCACATTAAGAAGAGGTAGACAACACTAGAATCTCTCAACAGGCCGTAGAGACTAGTTATCTAGATAGCGAAGTTGCGATATGTACGTAATTATGACAGGGAGGGAACAGTTCCTCGTTTACATGACAACTCGAGTTCATACGGTGGGCAAGAGCCAGGGGCAGGAGGCCTCTGTGAGCCTCACTGAAACAAGAAAGGCATGTTCTCTCTCTGCACTACCTTTCCCCCCCATTGAGAGATCAGAACGGCAGTCTCCACGGCAGCTCTGACCTGCAGATTGTGTCAACACGGTCACGCGTGACTCTCCGTCGGTTCAATGGAATGAAAATATCTCCACCTCCTTAGCAGTCGCACCCATGTTCTTCGCTCCCATCATATGCCCCTTGGCTTGTGGCCCACAGCCCATGACAACACAGCCCGTCAGCTCCAACAGACCAGTCTCTTTATCGCTCAGGATGTGAGAGGGAGATAAAACGAGACCGTACGCGATCTCCACGGCCGAATTGTGTAAGTCTGAGCTGCTGGAACGTAGAGCATTTAGAACTCGCTCGGAGTTGTGTCGGTAGATGTTGTCAAAGAGGCCCCTACCGGCCAGACGCAGTCTCATGGCTTCGGTGGGGTCTGTTGTGGGGTTGGCGGGACGTTTGGGTTTCGAATGGTGGATCACCTGACGGGATGGTTCGGTGAGGGAGNATACAAAGAGCACATTAGGAAGAGGTAGACAACAGCAGAATCTCTCTCATCAGGCCGTAGAGACTAATTATACAGATAGCGATGATGTTGCGATACGTACGTAATTATGACAGGGAGGGAACAGTTCCTCGTTTACATGACAACTCGAGTTCATACAGTGGGCAAGAACCAGGCGCAGGAGGCCTCTGTGAGCCTCACTGAAACAAGAAAGGCATGTTCTCTCTCTGCACCTCCTTTCCTTCCCATCGAGAGATCAGAACGGCAGTCTCCACGGCAGCTCTGACCTGCAGATTGTCAACACGGTCGCGCTCTCCGTCGGTTCAGAGGAATGAAAATATCTCCACCTCCTCAGCGGTCGCGCCCATGTTCTTCGCTCCCATCATATGCCCCTTGGCTTGTGGCCCACAGCCCATGACGACACAGCCCGTCAGCTCCAACAGACCAGTCTCTTTATTGCTCAGGATGTGAGAGGGAGATAAAACGAGACCGTACGCGATCTCCACGGCCGAATTGTGTAAGTCTGAGCTGCTGGAACGTAGAGCATTTAGAACTCGCTCGGAGTTGTGTCGGTAGATGTTGTCAAAGAGGCCCCTACCGGCCAGACGCAGTCTCATGGCTTCGGTGGGGTCTGTTGTGGGGTTGGCGGGACGTTTGGGTTTCGAATGGTGGATCACCTGACGGGATGGTTCGGTGAGGGAGGTGTGGATCGACGTCCTCCGCTTCGAGTCTCGCGATGACAGACCGATGGATGTCAGATGGATGGTGATGATGAACCACACCTGCCCGTGTGAGGATGTCGCTGCTGCACTCTTGAAGGCATGCATGCAGTTGATGACGTATGGAAAACCGACGAGGGGCCAGCTCTTGATCAGTGCCTCTCTCATCCTTCGGGCGTGAGTGAAGATTTCATCTTCCTTCGTCGTGTTTCAGTTATCATAGATGAACGTGAGCTCACCCCAGCGTGAGACAAACCTATGACGACTTCTTTGTATAATTCTGATGTCAGCTCCGGTCGATTCAATGGAATGATGGATACGGTGGACAGGATGGGGAAGAGAGATGTGGGAGAAGAAGCGTCAGGGTATAACATTCGGACCTTCTTCATCAAATCAGAAAATGACTCGGAGGATGCATCTGATTGGATCAGATATTCTATCTATGTCAGTCGATTCACCAGTGGACCCTGACATCATACGCCTATCAATTCGATGTCTATAGTTCACAGTGAAGCGAGATCGCCTCAGACTGACAGTTCTGCAGAGAGCGAAAATGGTTGTTTCAGGTGAGCGTGCTCAGCCAATGTTTTCGAATGCGAATCGGATCATCAGGTCACGTGATCACGCTGTCGATGTCCAGCACATAGAACTGCTACGTTGCATATACCCCCTACATATATTCAGGCGTACTTCCTGGGTCTTGTCGTCACCCAAATTCGAACGAAATTCAGCAGAAATCCTGCAATTTACAGGAGGAGCAAGCATCACACCACGCAACACGAACACAAGATGACCAACCCAGCATACAAGCGAAGATCACCTGACGATGAGATCTATAACATGGCAATGAACAGAGTGAGTGTCTTTGCGTTACCCAGTACTCACCCCACCACCATCTCACACGTCTCAGCAACTATCCCGTAAGTCCTCTGCCACCCACGTCAGCCCTAAATTCTACCTGGGAGTCGGAATCTGCGTTATAATCACGATCCTCTTCATCTCCTGGCTATAAAGAAACATCTCATACACGTCTCTTTATTCATCAGAGGATGGATTTCAGTGTGGGCTTTGGTAGCTTGTCCAAGATGCTGAAGGCACAATTTCTCCCGGGGAGTCCACTTACACCTCCACCAGGATGTGATCCACTACCACACATGTAGAGACCCTCTATGGGTGTGGTGTAGTCACTGTAGCGTGGAATCGGTCGGCTCATGTAGAGCTGAGACAAACTCATGGCACCGTGGAAGATGCTGATTACACATTCAGATGATGAGATCGATGGACTTCGACTCACTTTCCACCGGTGATACCGAATACTTTCTCCAAATCACTGGGCGTGAGGACCTGTTCAGAACATGAGTCGATGATGCTGCCGATGCTGTCGGTGGCGTCACCTCCTTGTGGATGACAGACTGTTTGAAACCAGGGGCGTAGCCTTCTATGACGTTGAAGACGCGATTACAGAACTCCTCTCGGTCAGCTTTCGTCCAAGGTTGTCCCTTTCCCGCATCATTTCACATTCAAATTTCGAACGCTCGAGATTCACCTTGAGGTGGTAGGGAGCGTACTGGCAGAACAGGGAGGCCACGTGATGTCCTGCGTCAGGGTCAGAAGATTTCGTGTGGATTTCGTTTCGTACCCGAGGGGGCTAAGCTGTCGTCCAGGACAGAAGGAATGGTCATTTCTATGACGGGCCTCTTTGACATCTCTCCCTTCTGAAAATCTGCCAGCGCCTGCCGCGTGTGATCACATGATTACGTACGACATCACACTCACGTCTATGATGTCTTTCATGTTTCTAACAAAGTGAATGGTACCTCTGTGCTGCGGCCCGGGCTGTCCCTTCTTCTCGTTGGGAATGACCTCGGCCAGTCAGTCTACACCGTTGTAGATGCAAAATAAACTACCTTGAAATTGGGAATTTCGTTCATTGCGATGTTGATCTTGACGACGCCTGACGTGTAATCGATTCTCGATATGTCTTCTTTGAAATTCTCTTCAAATTTCGTCTCAGCCATCAACTTGTTGAATGTCACGTGAGGCGTGGCATTTGAAATGACGACCTACCCCACGTCAACACCGTCGACATATCGTCGACATTTCTCATCCCACCTTCGACCTGACCTTCCTTCCGTCCTCTGTCTCGGTCAGTACCCTCCAACCCATCTACAACTCACCCAGAGTGATTCCGTTAGTTTTCCCGCCTTCGGTATCGATGCTCTTGACGGGGGTGGAAGTGTAGATGGAGGCTCCGTGGGCACAGGCGTCGTTTGCCATGAGTTCGGAGATCTTCCCCATGCCCCCCTTGACGTAGGCCCAGCGGCCACGGTGACCGTTGATGCTTCCCATGACGTGATGGAGAAGGACGTAACCGGAACCGATCTGATCGACTCCGTTGGTGGAACCGATGACGGCGTCTGTGGCCAGAGTGGCTGGGAGGGTGAGAAGATTGTATTGAAATGGATGAAATAGAATGATAATATAGAATGAGATAGTAATAGAATAGAATGAAATGGAATAGTATGATATGCAATAGTATGGGATAGAATGAATAGAATAGAGTGAATGAGATAGAGTAGAATGGGATAGAATGAATAAAGTATTGAGGAGAACACCTTTCAGGATTTCGTTTTCGAACCAACGATCCAAGATCTGACGGACGATCAGGTGATGATGCGTTTGAGTTTCAAATTTACCGTCTTGGCGGGAGTCGTCATGAGGTTGTAGAGAGAGGATAGACGGTCGAGTGACCTCGGCTTCATGTTGATCCACATTCTCAACAGTTGAGACAGACGAGCCAACTTGTCAAACCCAGAGCTGGGTTTGTGAAAGACATCGAGAGGTTTCTCTAATAACAGAGGCTCGATCAACTGATCACATTGTGAGATGATGATGGCGATGTGATGGGATAATCGCACCTCGATGATCTCCTCCAAGTGTTGTTCGTATTGAGGGAATTTCTCTGAATCTTTCTGCGAGAGGCTGGCGATCTGTTTCAAATTCTCTTCACCATCAGTTCCTAACAAGAGGTAACGTCCGCTGCCATCATCGGTCGGTGTGAAAGACGACGGATTCCTTCTTCGAATCAGAGATCATCGTGACAAAGAAGATCATGACAAACCTGACGAGAAATGTGAGGCCCTTCTCGATGAGCTTCATGTCTTCTATAATGTCTGAGTGTAAAAGACTGCAAAGATAAGAAGCCCTAGAGAACTTATAACCGGGGAAGATCTCTTCTGTCACGGCTGCACCTTAGAAAATCATCAGCCACCCACCACCACATTTTCGGGTCACCTCCAACCACATGCCTCCTTTCGAAGACACCAACATTATATCCTTCTCTGGCCAAATATGATGCAGTGACTAGACCATTGTGCCCAGCGCCAACGATGGTGATGTCAAAGTCATAGGGTTGAAGTTTGGCCTCGTCATAGATAGCAGGTCCGTCTCTGGTGTCAGTGTTTGGAATGTAATTCTTGAACCGGATTGGTTGGTGACGATTGGGGAGTCTAAATGATGATTGGCCCAGTGAGCGTGAAGAAACGACTCCTCTTAAATTTCTCAACATGATCACGCCACGAGAATGAGAATGCGCGATACGATGGACCGTTGTAGCTACAGGGTGTCGAACTCAAGGGGCAGACAAACGAACTATTTATTCTAAAACATATATACATCCTCTGCACTCAGAATGCTGCTATATAAGCTCTCATCAAAGTCCGTGAGGGGCACGACGCCGTAAGCGTAAAGCAGCATCTCTTGTGTGGCTGGCCACCAAGGATTCTTCTCTTCATCTCGGTGAGGAGGTGGTTCGTGTTCGTCTTCAACCTTTGAGAAGGGTTCCGTCTTGATGATGGGCATGAGTTGAAAACTTGATGATCCTGTGGTATTGCTATAATTTGAATGTGGCTTGCGGAATGTGGCCCAATCTACGGCTTCTAGTTTGATGACGTCTTGCGATAGGAGGAGCTCTTTCTTGATGTCATCCGTTGGTATCATCATGGTCATCTTGGGAGGGCACGAAGCGGGGATGTCTTCGTCGCATATCTCTTCGCAAGTCTCTCTCTTCCTTCCTCTGAACCAGTGAACACCGCATGCCTGGACGTGCATGTCAGACGCTGCCACCTTTGATGGGGGAAACACTCACGTTGCACAATGTCGATGGCCCATCTGGCCCCGTCCTCCAAGACGTTGTCTTTTTCGTTCCACACCTCTTGCAGGGTGTGTGCTTCTTGTTCTTCCTTTCTTGTCTAACGGGTACGGACCGCGGTCGCATGTTGATGTCTGTATTGCTCGTCTTTGGATGTTGCTGTGTTGATTAACGTGTGTGCGTGGCTTGTTCGTCCGACAGATTGAAATAAATGGTCTTCCTGTTCTCTTTCAGGAAAAGGGCTTTTGGGCCCTGTCAGTTTTCCTTTGATTTTATTCTTTTTTGGGCCAGCAAATGATGACACACCTACTGAAAGAGAAGAGAAGAGGCCGGACCGAAAGAAGGTTATAGCCTGAAAGAACAACATCTTGTCCAGCTGTTCAAACCGTTCACCGAAGAGGATGTGATGTGGATTCGGAATGCGATGCGTTTCGAATGGCTCATAACATGTCTAAATGGAAATATCACGTATTTATTTGATTCAATAGAACCCACTTCCTCGGATTAGGCCCTCGCTAGGACGATGAAACAAATCAAGCAAGGTTATCTCTTCTATAGCGTATACGGAGAATTTGCTTGTCCAATGACCCTATAATGCGAAAGACTCAATGCAACGAGAGATGGGATCTCATCTCTAGAGGTGGAGAAATAAATCTCGTACACATATATCGAAGAGTTACTGTGATGTTTGTCGTAATACGTCATTGTAGATTCACAACTTTGGATTCGCGTCAAGCCACTTTCACATCATCAGTAGTGTAACCATGAGGAGCCGCTTCTTAACCGTTTTCTTCATGCTGGACGCCATCCTCAATCTCGTATGTGGTATCGTCCTCTTTGTCCATCCTCGTTGGTTTTATTGGAACGTCCACTACAGAGAAATGACGCCCGAACTGGAATGGGTGGGACGTACGATCTCCACCTACTTCATCTTAGCGGGCACGACGATGGCTTATGCTTCGAGGTGATCTATCCATTAGACATCCTCTGTTCTCCCCCGACATCCCCAGATGCCAAGACGTAGTCATGAGAAGACGTCTGATGAGAGCCTACATCGTAGCTGGACTCATCCATTTTCCCACGACCATCTGGAGGGGCTTCGCCGAACATTGGACACATACAGGACCGGTGATGATCTCCTCCTCACTCATTCTCATACGGTATTCACAGGTCTTGGCCACCGCCATCTCCGATCTAATCGTCATCGGGCCTTACATCTGGTTCAGCTTCATTCAACCCGAGTGGATCATGGAACAACAGCGTTATGCGAGAGTGTCACAGATCGGACAACCGTAATAGAAAGACGAATATCGTATATCTCCATCTTCTCTCGTGTCCATGTTCTATCATCACCCATCACATGAAAGAAGATAGGATCCGTGTGCCCCAGCGAACCAGAGGGGTAGACTTCCTACCTTGGCGGTTCAAAAGTTCTTCATCGACTGTCACCGTCGTGTTTCGAAGGTGTTGATACTCCTGCACACGATCATCATCGAATGTTCGTGCAGTGCACATCATCACCTCCATCATCTTCTGACGAACCACTCTCTCGTCCGATAAGACGACCAATTGGGACTCGAGGTCTCGATCAGAGGACCTCTGACCTGACGGAGTCAGCACGGTACGTAACTCGAATTCTCACCGAGATTTGCGCTACCGATGACGGTGTAGTTGGGGAGGTCTTCGTTGGGGGGTAGTGACCAGATGCCTTTTCCGTGAAAAGTCCAACCCTCTTTGACGTACTCTCTCAATTGAACCCTTTCACTCTGGTTCTTGGAACGGATTCGGTCCCAAAAGCGCCGCTCGACCTGGGTGAGTGAGTTCCCGCGCGAACGAGAGATTTGAATATTGAATTAGGTACCTCGGCGTAGGCGGCGGGAATGTAACCGGATATGTCTTTTTCTCCGAAGAAAGCATTGGCTTCTGGAGAGGCAGTGATCAACTCGACCTGAAGGAGGTGATGAGTCCGAAGTGGCTCGTTGTAGATGGTCTCACCTCCCCTTTTGCCCCCAATAAGATGTCCGAGTATTTGCGCGTTAGATTCATATAGGGCGAGCAGCCCAAACATTTGTGCCCTTCCGAGGTACTCTTCTCGAGCAAGTGGGTGACCACCTCGTGAGAGTTGTAGATGGACCTTACCCCATAGATCTCACCCTCTCGTCTTGTAGATATCCAACAGATCCCATCTGTATAGTTGGGAAGAGATAAGTGCTATCGGCTTGATAGTTCTGTCCATCTGTCTTCTTCATCCACTTCTCGTTGAATTTCGTGAGAGTCTTGTTTACCGTCTGGTGGTGTGTCAACGTGGTGCATCGACACGAACAGCGTGGAGATCGGTCACCTCCTTGTATCGACTGTTGTCGGTCACTGCATCAACTCCCAAGGTGGAAGACACGAGAGAACCTGCGTTCTTTAATGGTGATCGTGATGATGATCGTGATGATGATGTTACGATGATCGTGAGGGTGAGGGTGATAATGAACAACAAATGGTCCTCACCTTCCTGTCCCAATCGATACGAGAAGGAAGATACGTCTTCGACCAACTCTTGATAATAGTCACTCAGATCTCCATGATTACGGATCTCTAGATATCTATGATCCAGTCAGTCACATCGTGGCGAGTTGTAGATACCTATCCTGTCGCCCCACAAAGTAGCTGTCTCCCAGATTGGCCCTGCCTACGTCGACACGATATCGATCTACAACGCTCACCCTCCTGTCATGACATTATCGTCAAAGAGGTAGATTTTCATGTGTTGTACTCCGTAGATCTCATTGATACGTGGTGGAATCAGCTATACGAGTTATTTTAGAAGGAAACCTGCGCTTCACCTTCTTCATGATACCATGCAGTTTGGGGGTGTGGAAGAAATGGCATCGAACGTTCTTTGGAAACTTTGAAGAGAGTTCTCTGTACAATAGGGACTGGGAGCTGTCACCGTCTCGGTTTGATCTTGTTCCACGCAGGGCATCGAGGAGGATGTTGATCTGAAGTAGCTCAGCGCATCATTTGAAGAGATTCTCACCTGCATGTCAGGTCTTCGGGTGATCGACTCTTTTAGATGCTCGACCTGAGATATATCACATCAACACGTGCAGTGACGATCTAGAAGCGATTTACCATTTGTTTCTCTCGTTCACCCGTTCCAAGATAGAGGGAAGTGATGGTGATGCGTCTGTCTGCCTGACCGATTCTCTCCATTAGGTGATCGTAGAACTGACTGGGGTCCTTCAGAAAGTGAACTTGATCCTGTTGGCATCTGAATGCTGGTGCCTGATATTTCAAGAAACGAAATGTAGATGGCGAATCAGATTGAGTGGAATACTGACGAACACGAAGACGTGGTTCCCTCGAAAGATTTGATATCCATCGACACCCGGCCGCTCGCTGCATCGTCAATGGTGATTGCCAAGAGCTCAAATCATTGTGCTATATTACAACACGTGGTCAATCCTGGGAATGCGCCCTTCTCTTCGCCGCGCAGATATAGCGGTGCGAAGCATCTCTTAGCATCTCTTCGCACACCTGCAATGAGGACGGGTGATCTATCGTTATGATGACAATATCCTTGTCGGAATTCCCAGTTGATTTTTCCGTTCAGAACTCGGCGTTTGGATCAGGGGTTATCTTGGCATCGAACTGAAGACTCATTCAAAACCAATGTCTTTAGGGGACTATCCAGATGACACGAGAGATCTATTGGTCAATGCAGAGAACGAGAGAGCACCTCTTCTACCGTCTCCAGAGAAACCAGAAAGAACGTTCAGAGAAGTTATCTTAGTGTCAATACCCGTCTTCAGGTGAATCAGATCATTTGAATCAGATTGGACGCAAGAATGATATAACGAAAGTGGACTGGCTTGCCTCTCAGCTTTACAATATGAAGTGAAGATGCTGCTTCAGATCAGTCCAGGGACACCTCAGAGTGATGTCTTCCAAGCGGCAGTGGCAATGGTGTACGTGGGCATCTTGCTCTTTCGTATAGGTCACTACGTGGTGTTTCGACATTTCCTACCACGATCCAGAGTGGTGAGCCTCTCACGGCATCACATTAGCTCATCGTGCTAATCAGCTCATTTCCCAACTCTGCGTGACCGCCTCCATCTTGATGTTCGTGTGGATGTTTTTCGTGAGTAGAGAGGACACGAACATAGCGTGGGTGTACATAGCATATTTTTTGGGTGGCGTGGGGATAGGTGAGTGCTACTCTCCTTCCAACATGGATCATCTGACCTTTCACATCAGGAATATTTGAATCAAATTTATTCAATTCGATATCAACGATAGGACCGTACAACAAGTTTTGGGCCATACTCGGTATACCAGTGAGTGCACCCTCTTAGATCATCTGACATGATTAGATCGGTGTCAACATCATTGCGATTGGTGCCTTCATACTCTTGAAATTCGATTTCTTCCCCGGATGGATCTTTGCAGGTAATATCACACATCTTTTCATATTTCACACACACTTTGATCATCCATCATCATCTTGAAATGACATCCAACAGCCACGGCCGTGATGAACACGATAGGCGTTCTGGCATGGCTGATACGAATATATCCAAACGCCGGGGAGGCCCCTTCAGTCAGTTTCTCAGAGCTCATTGCTCAACTAAAACTATGGCGTGAATGGCTGCCCCAGATCGGTGAACATTAATTACACCACGATGTTCCTTCGGCTGACAGATATCAGCATGGCATTCTTTCGCTCTATCGACCAACCGTTTCTTCGTGGCATTATTCAATCCTGGTACGTTCTCCTCCTCATCTTTTCTTCTGACATTGGATGGAAAAGGTGTCCTCTTGTATATATACACTAATCACGAAGTCGATCTTCGCATCTCCTCTCCCACCAGCCTCGATAGAAACATCTTCTTTGCCATCTACGACACCGGTTTCTTCATCGGAGACTTCATCAGCCGCCGCATCTTCTATCCTATGAGGATCTTCCATCCCATCTGGTTCTTGATGTGCGTAAACTCACTCCTTCAGTTCTCTCACACTACCATAGTTTCTCTATAGGTGGTGGTGTCTTATCGTTAGTTCCTGCCCCTTTGGTCAACCTGTTTGGTGGATTTCTCGTCGCCTTTGCGAACGGAGCCATGTGAGGTCGTGACCCCGGACGTGTCAGTTGACACTTCACACAGCTATGCGCAATCTACGAAAAAGGTGGAAACGGAGGTGCGCAGCAGGTTCAACCTCATGTCTTTCTCCGTGTGGCTGATCATCGGGGACGTCGGGAGCGTCATTGGGGCTAATCTCACTCAAGTCCTGGCCACTCTCGTAAACCATCTGCGGTCGTCATGAAACCCAGATCTGAAGATCTAAATCGTTGACACGTCTCAGATTCAGTGGCACCTTTCTGAAAGGTGTACCACTGTGACCACAAACAAAATAAACATAAAGATGAACATTGACCAATGAGCTCGGCTCAATTCGGCCTTCCCTCCTTGGCTGTTCGTTGGCTCCTGTGAGGGATTGAGATCTTTCCGCCTGGGCGATATAGGTGAACGTTCTCACAGCTTTAAGAGGAAAGTGTCTCAACACAGGACACGGATGACTTGCGGGATGACAAGCCGCGGATGACGATAATACGGTAAGGCCCCTGATCTACACTTTGTTCCGCTCTGAGGTGATACAGGTGTTTGTTTTCATTCAGGTTCTAACCGGCATTCTCTTACCACCACACAAACCACCAACCGGCAAGCATGAAGAACTTTCAGCTCACAGCGCTGTTTGTTCTTCTAGCTCTCTTTGTAGGAACACAAGGTGAGAAGAAAGAAAAAGAAAAAATGAAGGGGTGGCTGAAAGAAGACAGCCTCTCATTTCCGTTTTGGAGTGATATCATGGCAATACCAGTCCCCCACCTCTCCTAATATCCTCACATTTACTTTTAACATGGTCGTTCGTAGCGGTTGGTTTCCAGTGAGTCTTTTACATCGAACCGAGGACCTTCTGAGCCTCTTCTAGGACGTAGCTAAGGTCGCTGTACCCAAGCAAGGAGATTCAGTGCCCATTAACCAGTTGGATGGAAACCCAAAATATACCATCGTCGCCGCGAACAGCACTTGGAGTTTGACCATGAACATGGACTCCTGGACCTGCACGGTTGCAGATACCGTTAACGATTTCGTCGGTCTGAGTTGGAACGGAACATGTGAGATTACATCTTTTTTCCATCTTTTAATGTTCCATCAGATACCTTCCCCGTCACGACCGGACCCGTCAATTACACTTTCACTCACACCAGGTGGTTCCGTCTGAGCGCTAATCTGAAGAACAACGGAGGAGAGTACTGGAATCTCATCTCCACCGGAACTGTATACCCCCCTGGAACAGCCTCTTCCATCCTCAACAACTCCCCCACCTCTGGAGGTCTCGCCATCCAAAATGTCCGCGCTGGTTTCGTTTCTCAGTACCAGATCCCAACATCCGCCGGAGGTGAAGCCGGTGACTCCGTCACTTTCCGCATGGCCACCGAGAACGAGATGGTCACCACGAACCGTCAGACTGCGGCCACCGCCGTACCATGTCCATTCGCCTCTATCCACCCCACCACGGGAGTCGTTACCTTTGACGGCACCAGCTTGACCGCTGGAACGACCTACCAGACCCAGCATATCATCACCGACTCTTTCGGCGCCCAGATCGCCATCGATTACCTCATCAACGCCACCGTCCAAGGTATCTGCCAGTGCCCCAGCGGTACCTCTGGTAACGGCGCCAGCTGTGTGAACGACAAGCAGTGCTGCACCGGTGGCTCTTGCAAGTACGCCAACCCCATCGTCGTCACGGCCGGCTCCCCCGTCCACACCTCTCAGGTCACACCCCCCACCACTTTCTACGCCAACACTTCTGTACCACTAAAATTCCTCATCGTGGCGGATGACACCACCTACTCCAACCCCGTCTCCATCTACGTCAACGGACTTCCCCCCGGATCTACCTCTGGAGCCCAGAAGGCTTGCTCTGACGGTACTTGCCCTTGCCTCGACACCAGCTGCAAGAACCCTCAGTACATCCCCATCACATGGAACAAGCCAGTGGCCGGTTACTACTCCATCTGCGCTGGTGTCTCTCAGACGTTCACCAACCCCCCCACCAGTATGAACGGAAGTCAGTACTGCATCAACTTGGTCGTCAGCGCCCCTCGCTGTGGAAGTGGAACCACGAACACGAGCAACCCCGTCTGGTGAGTATTGTTCAGGTGATGGGCTTGAGGGCTGACGTCTCTGCAGTACCTCCTCCAACTCTTTCTCCACCGCCGCCTGCTGCATCTGCCCCGCCGGATTCGACCCCGCTTCCGGCTGTACCTCTTGCAAGCGTGGCTTCTTCGGTGCCAGCTGCACTCCCTGCCCCAACTGTAACAACGGTGGGTTCCATCTGAAGCATCGAATGAGACTGACTCCTCCAGGTACTTGTAACGACGGAACGAATGGAGATGGATCTTGCCTGTGTAACCCCGGATGGTTGGGCACCAACTGCGACCAACTCCTTCAGAAGTACTGTGACGGTAGCAGCGGCTCTTACGTCCAATACCAGTCCAACTCGGCCAGCTCTTACATCAACCCCTACACGACCAACTTGTACATGAGCGTCAACTCTGCCTCTTACGGAGTTGCCTCCATGAGATACACCGTGGCCACCCCCGTTCAGCCCAGTTTGGACATTCTCATCGCCCTCGACAACAGCGCCGGTAACGCTCAAGACATCACCGATCTGTCCAACTTGAACTCGAACTTTTTGTCTTCTCTCAGTAACTCTTACGGAGGAAGTCAGCTGGTGTACGCCACCGCCGATACCTGGAGATCGTACAACTATCTGGTGAGTCACCCTCTTTTCGTTCGACACCCACTCATCCTCCACAGAGCAACGATCCCAGCACCTTCAGCAAGTATGTCTTCCCTTACATGCAGGCCAACGCCACCGACACCGCCACCACCTTCAACTTGTGGACGGCCCTGGCCAACGTCAACACTTCAGTTGGATGGAGATCGAACACCTACAAGCTCATCGTCGTCATTCCTCGCAGACCCGCCGGTGACAGCGTCAGCCTCGCCTTGCCCTCCATCGTCAGCTTGGGAGCTAACATCATCTTCCTCTGCCCCAGCAGCGTCTACCAGTCTTACGCCAACCTCGCCTCCTCCACCGGCCTCGGTGTCGCCGTCAACCTCGGTGCTACCGCTCTGGCTCCCAACTGGCCCAACTTGCTCATCAACTCCCTGCCCACCGTGATGAACCAGATCAACTTACAAGTCATCAACGATCTTGGCTTCTTCACTTCTGGACAGACGGTCACCGCCACCGGTCTCGGCGCCACGACCAACGCAACGGTCAACTTCACCTTCCCCAAGAACCGTTACGCCAAGGGTCGCGTCTACACCCTGCCCACCCCCACCGTCTCCGCTCTGGGATGGGGTAACGCCAACTTGAACCTCTTGATGAACAGAGCTCCCTACGCTCAGGCTCAGCTGTTCACTCCCACTCAGAACAAGACGTTCCCCTTCACCATGGCCGGTACCGACCCCGACAACAACTTGCTCGGAGTCATGTGGACCCAGCTGCCCAACAACGCCAGCGTCTACGCCGCCGATGGAGTCACCCCCGTGGTGCTCAACACCCTCTACAAGAACATGTCCTTTGTCTACATCAGCAACACCTTCTGGAGCGGCCCTTCCGTCGGTGCCGCTCAGTTCACTGATGGCTGTGACAACTCGGACATCTTCGCGGTCAACTTCACCATCCAGGCTGTTGTCTTCCCTCCCATGGCCAAGGACTTCGTCGTCTATCTCAACGAGGGCACCAGCACTACCATCGACTTTTCGTCTTCCGTCTCGGACTACCAGTTTGCCCCCAGCACTCTCGGTGTCGTCCTGCAGTCTGTACCTCAGTTTGGACAGTTGTCCGACAGCAACGGTAACGCTCTGTCCGCCTCGTCCCCTGTACCAGGACAGAAGGCCGGGTTCTCTCTGCAAGGCTCTTACTTTTACGGTAACCTCACCTTCCAGTACTACGTCAACAACGTCGCCGCCCGCTCCAACGTCGCCACGGTGACGGCGGTCGTGGCCTTTGTTGCCAACCCCCCCACCTTTTCCACGGCCTCGACCTCCATTCAGCTGCCCATCGGAAGCACCTACACCTTCTCCTTCACCGTCAACGACCCCGATATCCCCGATAACGAGACCATCACCTTGACGACCAAGCTGAACAGCCACGTGACCAACGTCGCCTACTCCATCAACGGTGTCAACGGAAACGTTGCCTCTTTTGGTAGCAGCAGCCTCACCCCCGGTGCCGTCGTACAGCCTGGTACCACCGGAACCATCACCCTGACGACCGACGACTTTGTCACCGGCTCCCTCGGTAGCATCATCCTCTACTCTCAGGACGGTTACGGTCTCAACAGCGGCAACTACATCATCCAGGTTCAGGCTCAGGGTAACACCCCTCCCGTCCTCTCTGCCACCAACCCCACCACCCTCACCGTCTCTTCCTCCGTTCTCAGCGGCTTTGTCAACTTGTCCGCCACCGATAACGACGGTACTCAGGGTAGAAAGCTCAGCTTCACCGTGACTGCTCCCTCTTCCGGCACTCTCACCACAGCCGCCGGTGTCGCCGTGAGCAACCAGGGTGCCTTCACCTTTGCCACCACCGAGAACTCCCCCGACTACGCTGGAGCCCGCTCGTCCACCTACGGTTTCACTTACACCCCCGATCCATACTTTTACGGTCAGGACAGCATCACCTTCACCTTCACCGATGTCCTCGGAGGCAGTACCACGTCGACACTCAACCTGAATGTCGACTTCCACGACCACCCTCCCATCTTGACCGTCGCTCCCACCATCCAGTGCCCCATCGGATTCAGCTGCGTCGTCCCCTTCAGCGTGCTCGACAACGACAAGCCAGACAACCTCACTGTCTTCGTCAACGGCTTCTCCGTCTCCAACTTGGCCGTGGCCAACTCCGCCCCCGCCACCTATTTCACCACTGCCGCGGGTTCGGCCCAGTTTGACCCCCAGTCGGCCGCTCCCCTCGTCAACCAGGGTAACCGTCAGGCCTCGTACTCGATCAGCTTGACCACCGACGACTACGCCTCCGGCTCTCTCGGTCAGTTCACCATTCTGGTCAAAGACGCCTTTGGTATGCCCGCCCAGCAGACCGTCTCCGTGTCCGCCGCGGCCAACCGTGCTCCCTTCTTCTCCCAGCTGACTTCGACTGTCACCGGGCTGGAGAACAAGGCTTCACCATTCACCCTCGTGGGATCCGATCAAGACGGAAAGCAGGGAGGCAACTTGACCTTCTTTGTCAACCTCCCCCAGAACTTCCAGGGAAGCATCCAGACGACATCCAACACCCCCGTCACCTCTGGTGGTGCCCTTCCCGCCTCCCAGAAGGTCTCCAACTTGCAGACGTACAACTCCACCACCACCTACAGCTTGATCTACACTCCCAAGGCCTACTTCAACGGCTCCGAGAGCGTCACCGTGTACCTGGTGGACGTCCTGGGCAAGGCTTCCAGCGTTCAGACCATCACTTTTGTCACTCAGTTTGTCAACAACCCCCCGACAGTGACATCCAACCAGGCCACTTACACGTGCCCCATCGGTGGAAACTGTCAGCCGTCTCTCACCATCAACGACTTCGACACCTTCGACTCTGAGAAGTTGATCCTCCAGACGTACGGACTCGGCAGCCACGTCACCAGCTTCTTGGCCACGTACAACAACGGCCCCGCTGTTACGGCCTCTTCCGCTACCATCCTCCCCGCCACCATCGCCTCTGGTGTGGTTCCCGGAGGTTCCGTTAGCGTCAACTTGACGACCGATGACACTTCCATCAATTCTCTCGGAAGCTTCAGCGTCTTCGCTCGCGATCTGTACAACGGTAACTCGAGCGTCTACACCGTCGCCATCGTCGCCGCTGCCAACCGCCCTCCCACCTTTGTCGGTGGCTCCACCATCAACGTTCCCGCCTTCGACGCGAGACCTTCTCCCGCAGCCAGCACCAGCTTCACCCTCACTGGTACTGATCAAGATGGTCAGCAGGGTACCACCCTCACCAACTTTATCATCTCGCTGCCCAGCAACGGTATCATCTACGCCTCCGACGGTACCGCCCTGAAGACTGCCGGTGCCCAGGTCAACGTCCCCGGCTCTGCCAATTTGACCGCCCTGACCACCGCCTTCACCTTCACCTACGTACCCACCAAGTACTTCCACGGAACCGACAGCGCCACCTTTCAGTTTGTCGACGTTCTCGGTGGAGTCGTCCAGGCCACGGTCAACTTTGTCGTCAACTTTTACGACAGTGCACCCACCGTCTCCTCTACTCAGACCAACGCTCAGAACATCATCGTCTGCCCCATCGGTGCCTCTTGCTCCGTACAGATGAGCATGTTTGACCCCGACACCCCGGACAACATCACCTTGATCGTAGATCAGTCCAGCCTGAACAAGGTCTCTGCCCTCAGCGCCACCACCAGCCAGGGTACCGTCACCCTCCAGGCCAGCACCACCACCCCCGTCACCGTCGCCAAGGGCCTACCCACCACCTCGTCGGCTACCCTGACTTTGTCGACCACCGATGACGCCGTGGGAACCCTGGGAACGGTTCTCCTGCACGCTCAGGATGGTTACACGACCAACTCGGCCGCCCTCAACGTCACTGTTGTCGCCGCTGCCAACACCCCTCCCTACTTTATCAACACCGCCAGCACCGTCACCCTCCCCGCCGATAACCCGTACAACTTCAACGTCGTCGGTAGCGATAGCGACGGCCACCAGGGTGGTAGCTTGCTCTTGACTGTCTCTCAGTTGCCCAGCAACGGTATCTTGAAGGATGGAGCCGGTAACACCATCACCGCCAACACCCCCATTGCCGTCTCCACCAGAACGAGCAACAACGCCAACGCTCCCTTCTCCTCCACGTATGGACTGAACTACCAGCCCACTCAGTACTACTGGGGACAAGACAGCGCCGTGATCTATCTCACGGACGTCCTGGCTGGTACCTCCACACCCTTCACCGTCAACTTCAACGTGACATTCGTGAACCACCGTCCCGTCCTGTCGACCTCTCAGACCAACGTGACCTGCTCCACCGGACAGACCTGTTACATCTCCTTCTCCATCAACGACCCCGATCGTGGAGACCTCCAGACTCTGTCCCTCCAGGCCAACAGCATCGACTACAACGTCGCCGCTCCCTTCAACATCGTCTACGGATCTGCCCTCACTCCCGTCACCAGCACTGGCGCCATTCCCAGGAATGTCACGAACGGCTTCCAGCCCCAGTCAACCTTCCAAGTGTCGCTGAAGATCGGCCAGACCTCCTCCTACATCGGAGGCTTCAGCCTCGTGTCTTACGATTCCTTTGGTTTGGCCTCTTCGGTCGTGGCCGTCACCGTGTACCCCGCCTCGGGTACTCCACCCTACCTCGTCTCTGTCAACCCCACCGCCCTGACTTTGGCGGGAACGACTCAGGCTGCCCCCACCTCCCTGCCCTTCACCATCAACGGCACGGATAACGACAGTGGCCAGGGATCTACCGTGTCCATCATCTTCACCTCCCTGCCCGTCAACGGTACCCTCACCTACGCCAACTCCTCCGGCACCTTCCCCGTCAACGTCGGTGTCGCTTACCAGAGCAGCGTCAACACGAACGGAGCCCAGTACTCTCAGTACTCCCTGACCTACACCCCCACCCTGTACACGTGGGGTCTGGACAAATTGCAGTACATCTTGAGGGACATTCTCAACACGAACAGCGAGCAGTACACGTCCAACATCACCGTGTCCTTCTCCAACACCCCTCCCTCCCTCCCCGCCTCCCGTACTGTCACCTGCCCCATCGGCAAGGTCTGCACGGTCCCCTTCACCGTGTCCGATCCCGACTACCCCGACTCCGAGGACATCATCGTCACGGCCAACACCCTCAGCTCCAGCTACGTCACTGGTAGCCAAGTGGATGTCAACGGTGCCAGCTCTAGCCCATCTATCGCTGCCACCAGCAAGATCGTCAGTGCAACTGCTCCAGGCTCTTCTGTGACTCTTTCTCTGACCGTATCGGACGTTGCCAAGGGTACTCTGGGTGCTATCACACTCCAGGCCAAGGACAAGCAGGGAGGAACTTCCTCTTCCTTCATTATCACCGTGGTGGCTGGACCCAACACACCCCCCACCACCGTGTCGCAGTCTCCTAGCAACCCCGTAGACTTGAAGGAGGACGGAAATGCGACCATCACCATCAACGGTACCGATATCGACGGACAACAGGTGATCTCGTCTCACATTTTGAAAATCGACTGACTCGCGTTTCAGGGAGGTAGACTTCACTTTGTCGTGGGAGCTCTACCCACCAACGGAAAGTTGTACGCCGGCGGCGCAGTTGTTTCCCAGGGAACCCCGGTCGGCCTCTCGCTCAACGCGGGAACAGCCACGACCTCCTCGTACACCCTCTTGTACGTACCCAACCCCCTCTTCAACGGAACCGACTCCTTCACCTACAACTTTATCGACGATCTCAACGGTGCCTCGACATCCAACGCCAGCAGCCTCGTCATCGATTTCGTCAACCACAGACCCACCGTCTTGACCCAGGCAGTCACTTGCCCCATCGGCGCCAACTGCACCATTCCAGTGTCCGTGTCAGACCCAGACACCTTTGACAAGGAGAACCTCATCATCGACTCGAACAACTTGGTTCACACCATCGCCAGCGGTGGTTACTTTATCGATGATGGAACTGGAGCGAGAGACATCAGCCTCGCCGCCGGAGCCTCCGTGGCCAGCGGACTTCTCAGCCGCTCGTCCGTCAACTTTTACGTCTACTTTGACGACTACAGCACGGGTAGCTTGGGATCTTTCGGCCTGTACTCCGCCGATCTTTTTGGCGGGAACTCCCCCGTCGCCACCGTCAACGTCATGGCCGCCCAGAACAGACCCCCATACAACACTGGTCGAACCTCCTCCGCCTCCACCGCCCCTGGCTCCAACATCACCATCGCCCTCACCGGTAGCGATTTCGATGGAACTCAAGGCACGAAGCTCAGCTTGGTCGTCGTCAACCTCCCCGTCAACGGTACCCTCTACACTTCAGACGGAACAAAAATCCAGACTGCCGGACAGCTCAGCACCCTTTTGAACTCACCCGCCGCTGGTAACTCGAGCTACACGCTGGTGTACGTACCCAAGGACTACACCTACGGCAGCGACGGCTTCAACGTCCAGTTTGTCGACGTCCTCGGTGGTGTCGTCACCACGGCCATCAGCCTCAACGTGGCCTTTTTGAACCACGCACCCACCCTTCAGACTCCTTCCGTCTCTGTCACGTGTCCTCTGGGTGCAGACTGCATTCTGCCCTTCACCATCACCGACCCCGACTTCCCCGAGAACGAGAGTCTGATCCTCAGCTCTTCCACTCTGTCTTCGGTCAACTACGCCTACGTCACGTACGGAGGTAACACCGGCTCGGTCGATCTGACCGCCACCGGTGCCGTCCAGGGTGGCATCGCTCCCTCTACCACGGTCAACGTCGTCCTCCACGTCGACGAGGAAGCCGTCGGCAGCTTGGGAACCATCACCTTCCAGGCCAAGGATTCTCACGGAGCCGATTCCAACTCGGTCGTTGTCAACGTGGCCGCAGTGGGAGACACACCTCCCTTCATCATCACCCCCGCCACCAGCCCCTTCACTGCCACCGTGGAGGGTGACTCTCTCGCCGGCGTTGCCATCGACATCAGCGGTAGCGACCTCGACGGTAACCAAGGTGCCAAGCTCGCCCTGACCCTGGGAACGGTTCCTCAGAACGGTAACCTGGTGTACGGCCCCGCCAACACTGCGGCCACTTCCGGCCTCACCGTGCCCTTCTCCCTCAACACCGTCGCTCCCACCGTCGTCGGTGCCAAGACCCTCAACAGCTCCAACTATGTCTTGACCTACGTACCCAACAAGTACTTCTCCGGTCTCGACTCGTTCAGCTTCCTCATGACCGACCCCCTCGGTGGATCCACCAGCGTTCACACCGTCGTCGTCAACGTCACCTTTGTCAACCACCCTCCCATCGTGCAGACACCTTCTACCTCGGTCGTCTGTGCCATCGGTGGTGACTGTGTCGTACCCCTCACCATCACCGACCCCGATAGCGGAGACGTCGAGCTCCTCAACGTCACCTCTTTCACCGTGACTCACGTGACCGGCGCCAGCGCCGCCACGGGTTCCAAGACGGTCACTTACTCGGGTGCCACCCTCGCCGCCCTGTACAGCTCCACGACCACCGCTCTGTCTGACATGTCCGCTCCCGCCTCGGTCACCCTGACCATCTCCGTGGACAACAACATTGTCGGAGATCTCGGCAACTTCACCGTCGTCGCTCAGGACTCCCACGGTGGTTCGTCCACTCCTCTCGTCGTCAGCCTCGTCGCCGCCGTGTCCACTCCTCCCTACTTGGTCTCCCCCGCCTACGATTCCGGTTACATCGAGACCGTTCAAGAGGATGGATCGATCTTGATCACCATCACTGGCTCAGACAAGGACGGACAGCAGGGCTCCAACTTGAACCTGACCCTTCTCACTCTGCCCCAGAACGGAAAGATCACCGTTGGAAGCACCGTCGTTGCTCGAGGACAGTCTTACCTGTTCGACTCCTCCCTCAACGTCGCCAGCAGCACCGTGGCTCCTCCCACGTCGAGCTACAGCTTCACCTACACTCCCAACCAGCTCTTCCACAGCTTGGACACCTTCACCTTCCAGCTGACTGACTCCACCGGCACCGCCTCCGTCACATACTCGGGTACCATCAACGTCACCCACGTGAACCACCCTCCGGTTGGCGCCAACTTTGCCATCTACGGTGCATCCGGCAAGCCCACCCCCGTCGATCGTTTCACCGCCTCCGACGTCGACGCCGGAGATTCGATCTTCCTCGTTGTAGATACACTCCCCGCCTTCGGTTCTCTCGTCGACGGTAACGGCAACGACGTCACCGTGGCCACCCGCTACGCTCAGCCAGACTGGAACAACTTCCAGTTGAACACGCTCATCACTGTGTACGGTAACACCAACTTCACGTTCCACTTCACCGACACATTCAACGACTCTGCCATCTACACGAGTCAAGTGTTCATCACCCTGTCCGACCAGGCTCCTGTTGCCTTCGACAGCCTCTTGACTGGAGACATGGACAAGCTGATCACCTTCACTCTCAACTCCACCGAGATGAACAACCGTCCCGGCACCCTGAAGCTGTCCATCCTGTCTACACCTTCTGGAAAGGTCTGCACGGATGAGGCCATGATCAAGTGTCTGTCTCAGGGCAGCACCTTCTTCAACGAGCTGTCTACCCTCTACTACCAGCCCCCCGCCGGTGTGTGGAGCACCAACGGCCCCGCCGACGGTTTCTCTTTCCAGGCCACCGACTCTGCCTCGCAGACTTCCCCCGTGGCCAAGGTCGACTTCTTCCTGAAGTTCACCAACTTGCCCCCCGTCGCCCTCTTCTCTACTACTTTGACCGTCTACGAGGCTTCTTCAGCCATCCTGCCTCTGTCGGCCATCGACGATCACACTCCCCCTCAGCAGCTCGTCTACACCGTCTCTGCCATCCCATCCAAGGGACTCTTGAGCGCTCCCTCTGCCGAGTCTGACGAAGAGGCTGATTTCTACTACCCCAACACGACGCTGCCCGCCATCATCCACACCGAGACGATGAGCTTGCAGTTCTTCCCCGCTGGCTTCGACTACGGACAGAACTACACCACCTTCGCCGTGTCCATCACCGACACCAACAACGCGACCTCCACTTGGGTCATCACGGTGAACGTCATCCACGTCAACCAGCCACCCACGATCATCTACAACGAGACCACTGTCGTTACCAGGAGAGATCACCCCGCCGTCATCAGCTTCAACGGTACCGATATCGATTCCCCCGTAGAAAGCATCGTGGCCGTGGTCAGCAAGAGTGTACAGAAGGGAAGCCTTCACACATGCATCTACGACAACACCACGGACAGCTGTGCCGTCGGTGCCATCATCACCACCCCCTCGGCTCAGGTTCAGCCCGTTTACATCTCCAACAACGCCACGGCCGTCTTCAAGATCGTTTTTGTCCCCATCAACGGTACATCTCAACTGGTGAGTCCTCTTTACTTTTTCTCCTTCTCACGCTTCATCAGGTCTACGCCGTTCCCTCTTTCGTTCTCATCGACGATCAACGCGCCCAGTCTGCCACGTACACACCCAAGCTCCGCGTCAGAGCCATCAACGAGGCACCTGAGATCACTGCCGAGCCCTTCCTGTCCACCTTCCCCAACTCCACCCTCATCGTACCCGTCAGCGTCGTCGACCCCGATGGAGGTGCTATCCCCATCACTCTGGTCATCCACGTTGACAACGCCGCCCCCGCCACCATCAACTTTACGGCCGGAGAGCCCTTCAAGGTCACGAAGAGAGCCTCCTGCGTTCACTTTGACAACAACCGTGGAATCAACTGCACTGCTCCCCAGAATGTGCTGAACAACTACCTCAAGTCCCTCACCTTCGCTTCCACCGTCCCAGGCGACTACAACCTGACTGTCTTTGTCGACGACAACGGAGCCGGAGCTGATTCCGATGAGGCCAAGTTGGACGCCCTGACCGCCACTGCCTCCGTGAAGATCAGCAACGTGGCCTCGGTCGCACCTTCTGTGCCCTCTTCGAGCGGCAGCATCGTCGTCGCCGTCGGTTCCGCTGTGGGAGCCGCCGCCGCCGCCGGAGCCATCGCCGCTGTTGCGAGACTGGTCAAGAGACCTGATGATGAGGTCTTCTCTGGCATGATGGACTGGGACGAGCACGGAGTCGTGGACAACCCACTCTTCCAGGATGTCAACACCGACAACTTCAACCCCATCTACGAAGAATAATCCAACTGTAGAATATAATATTGCAATGCAACGCTTCTTCTTTTTGTGTCGTGACGTTCTCTGGTCGTAAGATTTTGGTTGGGTCGTTTGGTTCGATATTGGGTGGAAATCGAGACTTTATTGATGTGATCTACACTGTTGTTGACAGGTCGTCGATGACTTATCTCTGTGGCGATGTGACGCCAGCCGTGGTCTCACGTCTTTGTCTTCCATCGCGGTTCGCTAACGGTGAACCGCACATCACATGATGTGATATGAGAAGCTGTGAGATTCCATAGAAGCACCGTATCTCTGTTGTTAGATCTGTTGATACGGCAGCTGTCACATTTCTGATGAGCGGAATCGAATCTATCCCTGTCCCGCCTGCTCACTTTTACCTCACCACAGAACGATAGCAACGAACGACAGAAGAAAGTAGACCACACAGAAGAACACGCACAATATGGACAGATATCGAACGCATTCACCTAAGAGACCCAGCACAAACCACCAATCAAGAGTGGTCTACTCGGATAGGAACAACCTGAGTGTCGAAGAACCTGAAACACCTTCCATGTGGAGTCGGATCATGTCACATACGCCACCAGTTCTCCTGTCCCGAAAACAATGATAACATGTGAACACATACGATGTATCGACTTCATGTACCATACAAATAAAACAAACGAAGAGGATGCATCAGATTCTCTGTACTATATGTCTGATGCGTTTGAGCCGAGACATCAACTCGCCGATTGCTGCAGCATTCTAACATTTTCAAATGCCAGAAACGGGAGACATTGTACCGATCGTCTTATTGGGTGACGATCGTCTGAGAACATCCTCCACGCCGGTCGACGAGGTCGAGCTGCAACTTGATTCGTTCAAAATGCATTTAGACAGATTAGCGTTGGCCCTGCAACAATTTCGTGATGAATACGGAATAGGGAGGTGAGCTCGAGTCGATGATTTCAAGTGAGAATGTGTAGAGCCATATCCGCCCCACAGATCGGGTGGAACAGAAGGGTCATTGCTGTCAATCTGGGGCAAGGCACATTCTTTGTCATCAATCCCACCTTCACATGGAGATCGGAAGAAATGTTCTCCATGTGGGACGATTGTATGAGGTAGGCGGAGATCACATCGTGACCTAACCATCGAAAGCTTTCCATGGTTGATGGTCAAGTTGAGGCGACATCGTTCCACTAGCATCAGCTATACGGATGTGATGGGTAAACTGATACAGTGGAATGGGTGAACCAATCAACATTGCCACGCTAAGAAATTAACAAACATAAGGATGGATACCGCTGCATCTGAGTTGCTGCAGCACGAGATGGATCACCTTGATGGTGTACTGGCCGTGGATCGTGCTATGGACTCGCAATCGATCATACAAGTTGAAGATTATACCAAGAGGAAAGACTACTATCATTCCCTGGTCGATTATCACATCATTCCAACGGTATCCAAGTCATCCTTTGGCATAGAATAGAATTTACAGAATAAAGAGGAGGATGAGGCGATGTGAATTGCACCACAGTGAAAACAAACGAGGAGATGGGGTGTGACCCAATCAGCGTTTAGAAAATCAAAATGTAGCGCCCACCGGGGGGCTCGAACCCCCGACCACACGGTTAAGAGCCGTGCGCTCTACCGACTGAGCTAGACGGGCCGGTGATGTCGATTTCAACAGCAGTTAATTTATAAAAATGATATTCCATACGTTCGTCGAAGGCGTACGTGATAGATAAAGATAGCTATGGCAACTGGCTTACAGGCCCTTCACAAGCCATCGTACCCTGATGTTTTATGTATGAATGCTCTCGACTTCTTCTACCCCATCGTCCTCATCTCTCAGTTCATTCGGAAGCCTGGTGGTGGTATATTGCGTAACGACTCTCTCATCCTCCGTACGAACCATAGGTGCCGCCTCTATCGGATCTCCCTTCATGTCTTCCAGCTCACAGCAGATGTGCTACGGTCATCAGTCATTTCACTCTAAAGTCTTCTCACCTGGAAGTCTGGTCGCTCAACTGGCTCTTGATGCCAGCACTGCTCCATCAGCTTTCCCATGTCGTTTTGTTCCACTCTGGGTCTGAGAGATTGAGACACGCTGACGGCGATCTGGAGTGGCTTGATCACGCCGTATGGTTCAGCCTGGTACACGATCTCCCATAAGAGAATGGAATAAGCGTACACGTCTGTTTCTTTGATGAAAAGTCCCTTGGACAGATCTGAAGAGAGGTGAGATGGATGAGATGGATGATGACTCACATTCTGGACCGAGATACTTGGCTGACTCTTCGATCTTGTCGATTTTACTCCTGTTCTGCATTTGGGACGTCCCAAAACCGGCCACCTTCATCTGCATGTTGGCGATCAAGATATTCTTAGAGCACAGCTCCCTACCACCGTTAAATTGGAGCGGATTCTCCATCGACTCACTTGTGCACGATTCCCTCTGAATGAAGATGATGCATGGCCAGGGCGATCTGAAGCGCCCACTTGGTCTGCAGCCTCTCGTCGATGGGTGTTCCACCCTTGATGAAATCACGAAGGTTTCCTCCATCGGCAAATTCCTTATGTCATTCAGCACCATCTAACGTGCAACCCTCCTCTCACCGTGACAAAAGTGAAAGGCTGAGGGGGTAGCGTGACACCGTAGAAGAGAATGAGGTTTGGATGTCTCTTCATGCCACGAAGTAGAGCCACTTCTTCCATGAAGGTAGTCATACGATCGGTGTTCATCTCCTTGTTGATCTTACGAATGAGGACAAAGTCTCCACGCCAGTCGGCCTTGCTCGTGGTCTCCAACTTGTCTGCGGACATTTCGACGACGTTCTTGAATTCTGCATAGTCGAGGAGGCCCTGTCAAAGTCAATCGTGGAAAGAGTACGCAGCTCACGTTTCTGTCTTTGCCCAGAATGGTCGTCATCATCTCGAATTGGTCCTTCTCTTCTTTCGATGTGTTCATCTTGTTTCTGACAGATATCAATCGTCGTCATCCATTGTGATCGATGGATACGGATCGTGAAGATCTGCGGTCACCTTATGAGGAAGAATGCCACCAAGAGGAGGAGGATGAATAAGAAGCCTAGACCCACGCAGAGACCGACGATGAGACCGACGTTCTTGCTCGAAGCGGGTTTACAAGTGATTCGATTGTCAGAAGACGTGCTGGGCTGGCCGCTATCGCACGTCACTTGGCTGGAAGATGTCGTGCCGTTGACTGATAGCTGTCGAGATGGTCAACACGACGCTAGACACATCCAACTCACCAGAGCATCGTTCGATACCAACAAGTTATCCCGGTCGTCGACATTGTTGAGTAAGAGCGAGCCGCCCTGTAGTGTCATTCCTGCACCCTTTCCAGCCTTGTTTCCGTGAAGAGATCCACCGTTCATCTTGGTGTTGACCTTGTTCACCACGCTGACGCCTCCACCATTGCTAGCCGTGTTACCCTCGATGACGNCGCCAGTCGGCCTTGCTCGTGGTCTCCAACTTGTCTGCGGACATTTCGACGACGTTCTTGAATTCTGCATAGTCGAGGAGGCCCTGTCAAAGTCAATCGTGGAAAGAGTACGCAGCTCACGTTTCTGTCTTTGCCCAGAATGGTCGTCATCATCTCGAATTGGTCCTTCTCTTCTTTCGATGTGTTCATCTTGTTTCTGACAGACATCAATCGTTGTCATCCTTTCTGATCGATTGATACGGATCATGAGAAATCTGCGGTCACCTTATGAGGAAGAATGCCACCAAGAGGAGGAGGATGAATAAGAAGCCTAGACCCACGCAGAGACCGACGATGAGACCGACGTTCTTTCCCGAAGCGGGCTTACAAATGATTCGGTTGTCAGAGGATGTGCTGGGCTGGCCGCTATCGCACGTCACTTGGCTGGAAGACGTCGTGCCGTTGACTGAGAGCTGTCGAAACGGTCAATACGACGGTAGAAATATTCAACTCACCAGAGCATCGTTCGATACCAATAAGTTGTCCCGGTTGTCGACATTGTTGAGTAAGATCGAGCCGCCCTGTAGAGCCATTCCTGCTCCCTTTCCAGCCTTGTTTCCGTGCAGTGATCCACCGTTCATCTTGGTGTGGACCTTGTTCACCACGCTGACGCCTCCTCCACTGCTAGCCGTATTACCCTCGATGACGTCATCGTTCAGTGTCATGCTCGAAGTGGTGACGGTTGCACTCTGTAGAACGCTGATAGCTCCTCCCTGGGAGTCTGCAGTGTTGAGTGACAAGCGACTGTTGCCGATGAACAGGCTCGTGTTGCGGAAGGTTCCAGCGATGCCTCCACCGTCTCCTCCGGCTGAGTTTTGAGTGATGTTTGACGAGGCCACGTTGTAATAACCAGTTCCACGTATGGCGATAGCACCCCCATCTTGTGAGGCGACGTTACCTTCCATTGTGGATTGTGACACGGAAAATCCACGTAGAACTGCCAGATCGTCGATGTAGATGGCACCACCTACGAGGTCGTCAGCTAGATCTTGTGGTAGATCGATCGATAACCTGTTCGGGCCGTGTTGTTGTTCATCTGGACGTTGTTGAGAGAGAAGATATCTGCAGAGCCGATGTAGAGGGCACCACCGCTGACACCCGAGTTGTAAGAGAAGGTGGTGTTGTAGATGGTGGTGTTGTGAATGCCCTGGAGGGTGAATGCACCAGCTTGTGCTAGTGTAGCTGAATTGTGCGAGAAGACAGTATCTGCGTCGAATGTGAGAACGAAAAAGACAGAAAATCAGATGGTGGAAGATCAGACGATGAAGAGGGTAGTGATGGAAAATAAGAGGTCTCACTGGTGACGATCAATTGTTTGATATCTATGCTGGTATAGAGAGCTCCCGATTCTACTGCGACATTATCGTAGATCAAACTACTATCTATGGTCAGAGAAGCAAGTCCGTCACTGTTGGACAAGTACAAGACGGCTCCCGATCTGTTTTCTGTCATCACCTCTCCCCTTCAACCTTCTCACGTGGCAGTATTTCCAATGGCAGACATGCCAGAGATGTAGATGGAGGACAGATCTCCGGTCAGTTGCAGCACTGCTCCGTATGACGCCTTGTTACGCAGGTGGGTGTTGTTGATCATGATGAGAGTGCTGTTCGTGTCCTCTAAAGAGCTGAAGAAGAGACACGCTCCCAGATACCGTGCTACGTTGGCGGTAAAGATATTGTTCTGTAGAACCATGTGTACCTGACGCCAAGTCAGAGAAATTTCGTCGGAATCTCTCACCGTGGCTTTCGTCAGTATTCCCACGGCGGCTCCCTGAGCGGCGGAATTTTCCGAGAAAGTGTTTCCCGCCATCACGATGTTGGATACGGCCGAGAGCCATATGGCACCTCCATCATAGCCATTGGTCGCCTGGTTCTTCGTGAAAGTGCTTCCACTGATGTTCAACGTCTACGAGAATGGATTCAATTCTCAATCGATGGTATGGGAGGGAGATATCTCACCTGTCCATAGGAAACAACGATAGCACCACCGAAGGTGTCGGACGTGTGATTGGAGAATGTCGAGTTGTAGATGCTCAGGCCGCCCACCTTGTTGATGAATAAGGCGACGCCAGAGAAGACCCCCGAATTGTTTCTGAAATTGGAGTTGGAAATTTGGATATTCAAATCGTCATCCTGTCCGTTGTGAACCATTCCACCCGTGGGATTATTCTCCATGGTGACGTTATCCATGACAACCTGTGGAGTGTCACACGTCGTTTCTATTTCCATTCGTTTACCAGATCGCCCTCGCTGTCTATGGTGATGGTTGCATAACCGGGCAGATTGAAAGAAGTCACAGTGTGTCCACTGAAATATGAATTTCGAATGGCAATCTGACATCATCAGACATCCATCTCAAATGTATTTCTATCGTCACCAGAGGGGAGAACCGACTCGTCATCTGAATACACGAGCTGTGTAGAATGGCGGTATTGTTCACAAAGGAGCAGTTGTCCACGGTTACGTTGTTCGTGGCTTGATTCGTGTACACCCAGAACACGCCGCCCGAAAAAGCCCCGTTCCTCACGAAATTACAATTACGGAATATAACCTCATAGAGGACGGTGGATAAGAAGTTGCAGGCTCCACCCTGCGATCCAAAATTGTCGTAGAAATCTGAACTGTCGACGACGACCTTGTCGACGTTTCCCGCCACCTGCAGACCTACCGTACGGTTTCAGTGTGAAATTCGACCGAAATGTCATCCTCACCTCCACCCCCCAGACTACCGTAACCACAGGTGTTTTTCGTAAACGTAGTGTTGTAGACTGACACCAGAGGCGTGTCGCCGTTGACGAGAATGGATGGCCCACCGGCGATGTCGTACGCGGTGTTGTTGTAGAATCGACAGTTGGTGACCGAAACACCCTTGGACGTTGCATCCTTATCGAAATGGACACCGGCACCTCCGTTGGCCAGATTGCCGGAGAAGCGAGATTGATCCACGATGATCTGATTAAAGTTGCCCTCGAAGGACACTCCACCTCCACCGCGGAAGGCATTGAGGACTCCCACCTGAAGAAGATGAGCTTCGGATGAAGAGCCATCGATTCGATCTCACCGTGTTTCTTCGAAAGGTCGTGCGATTGATGATGGCATCACAGCCTGCAGAGTTCATCAGACGGAGGCCACCACCATTGTTGCCGACTACGGTTGGATTCCCGTTCATAGCGAAGAGGCAGTCCTGGACGATGGCGCTACCGATACAGTTGGAGATCTGGGCACCGGCAGTGTTGGATTGAAAGGTTAGATTGCTCAATAACACGTGAGGCGTAGAGGTCACGGTGAGCGCTTGGCGGATGCCAGTGAATGAGATTCCGGAGATGTTGACGTTCTGACCGCCTTGAACATCCACACCGACATAGAAAGTGGCTCCTGGGCCTTGAATTGACAAAGAATGAGGTGGAGAGAATGATAATCGATCTGGCTGATTCGACTGTCCATAGATTCCAGGCTGAACATTTATATAGATGAGACTGCACGAACTGTCCAGATTGGAAGAAGCTGTCGAGGTTAGAGGATGTGAAACTGTGAGATCCCACCATTCTTGAGTTGATCAAGAGTCGACACAGAGATGTCACATGCTGCCCAAATCGTGTGCACCGTCCATAACAGAAGTACACAGACAGATGTCCTCATCGTACCAGCCCTTCCCTTATTTGCTCGAATTCCGTCGAAGCGTACAAACTTTGAAACACCCAGATTAGACTACCCTATCAGCGGGCAAATGAACCCCTTTGCCCCATCCTTAATCCAATAAGAGACCGAATTTTTTTTGAGCTCGCCCGTTCTTTTCTATCTCGCGGGTTGGATCTGCTTTTAACACAAACAGACACGACAGATGGCACGCCAACCATGCAACCGAAACCGATATTCATCGCATTAAGCTCCACGGTCTTATCACGCGGGATGATCTCATTATCACAGAGTTTATTCCGCTCGTTCAGATTCTTCAGAGCTTATTGTATGGATTGTCCATCAGTCTGTCATATTCCTCGGAGGCCTTCTTCCTTCTGTGCATGACGAAGAGGTAGATGGCTGCTCCCACAATGGCCACTCCCAGCAGCACTCCGATGACGATTCCGGCCTTCTGTCCGGGTCTGAGGCCGTGGGGCTCGTCCTGAGAGTTTGTGGGCTGAGGCTGTGTCGTGGGCTGCTCGGTAGGCTGCTCAGTTGGCTGTGTGGTGGGCTGCTCAGTTGGCTGTGTGGGAGGCTGCTCAGTTGGCTGTGTGGGAGGCTGAGTGGTAGGCTGCTCGGTAGGTAGATCCTGTGTGGAGGATGATTCTCCGCTCGAATGCGTGGAAGTGGTTGACTGAACAGTGGAAGTGGTTGAAGAAGTGGTTGACTGAACAGTGGAAGTTGTCGAGGAAGTGGTTGACTGAACAGTGGAAGTGGTTGAGGAAGTGATTGGCTGTGTGGGAGGTTGAGTGGTGGGCTGCTCGGTAGTAGAGGCTGAACCTGCTGGTGTGACACTGACGGCGGGCATGTTGTGCTCCTGAGCGTAAGTGGCAAACTTGTTGTCCTTGGCAGCCTGAACGAAGCTCTCCTTGTTGACTGCGGGGTCGGCACCTGCCACACCCGACTGGAAGAGACCCACGGCCGACCCTTCCGCACGTTTACGCGAGGCGGGAACGAAAGACTCGATGTCGAATTGGTCGTCGCTCAGCTGGAGGGCTCCCACCACGATTCGGGTCAGTTGTTCTTCGGTGACGTTTCCACTGAAGGAAAAGAGGACAAACTGCCTGGGGTGGTAGAGTGGCTCGGCCTCGTTGGCGCTCCACACGTGAACGGCGTCGAAGAACTCGAGCTTGTACTGATCGACCAAACCGTCCCACAGGGTGTTGTTGTCAACGTACGTTTGGAGGCGGCTGAGACCGAGGCAGACCGTGTTGATTCCCGTCCAATCTTGAATGCCTCTGACGTCGAAGGTGACGACGGCATCGTGATCCATCAAGTGCTTCGTCGTGGAGGGTTGGACCGTGACATTTTCTGTGGAAGGAGCTGCGGCGTGGATCTGAACCAAGTTGAAGCCCATGACCTTGTTGAATAGGGGAAGGTAATCGTTGGCCGTGATGTTCTCGCTGTCGTCTCCGGTCGTATAGATGAACCTCATCTTGTAGGTCTGGGAGGGTCACGTGACCGAACGGATTTGGGACTCACCTGTTGGATCTGGGTGGAATTGGGAGTGACTTCGAGATAGCCTGCCCTCCAGATGCTGGCCACGGTGATGTTGGGAAGATCGGTACCGTTGTTCGCCCGGTGGTTCCACTGCCCGTTAAAGACATCCGACTTTTCCTGAGCGGCGCGAATCAAGTCTGCCGACACGGTTTCAACGTCCTCGGCGTGGTTGCCCATTACAGAGAGGAGGATGGTGTAGTTGTGGACGTACATGTCACTGTTGGGAGGGTAAGGTAAGATGTAGTCGCTCGTGCGGCCAGACTGGTAGACGGTGACGTAACGCGTGGAATTCGAAGCGTGGCGGAACAGTTCGGAGAAGTCAAAAGGTTCAGGGTTGGGATCAGAAGAGTTGTAAGCCAATCTGACGTTGAGAAGCTGCAGAGGACAGTCAGAGGATGTCGAAATGTGAGAGAGAGACGAACTTGGGTGGGAGGGGCGGAAATGTTGAGCCACACGTCGACGGGGAAGATCTCGGGCAAGCTGAAATTTCTCGACCAGTAGTTCCACAGGCTGATGTCTGGGTTACGGATGGATCTCGCGACTCTCTTCATGGTCTCGTTGACGTAGTCGAGGCCGTAGGGTGTTACGATACCGGAGATGTTTAGGCTGAGAGTGACGGTGTACTCGGTGTGGTTGACTAGAGGCTGGGTGATGTCGTCCTCCACGTTGATGAGAGTCACGGTGACGTTAGGACCCGCGACGGCCTGGTAGATACGGACAAATTGTCCGGCGTAAGGCTGATCACCCGAGGGGAATTCATATCTGAATTGTGCGTACCACACCTGACGCAAGTCAGAGACGATCTTGATGTATGGAAGAGGAGAAGACATAGAAGAGGAGGAGACAAAGAAGATGGTTCACCTGAGATACCGCAGATCCGTCCTCTAAAGGTTCGGTGTTTCCCTCGTAAAAGTGAATGACGGTGACGTTGGGAAGAGTGCTACCGGGGGTGTTGAACGCATCTCTGCCAGACTTTTGAGCGTAGGCGGCGTAGACGAGATCGTTGTAGACGGCCTGGGGGACCTTGAAGACACCGTGGATGGTCAGAGTGGCTCTGAAGCTCCAGTACGAAGCGTTCGTCGCGACGGAGAAATACTCTTGTCCATCGTAAGAGGTGATGTTCATGCTGACCAGACTGGCACGGGGGGTCACGTGATCAAAGAGGGGTAGGAAGCTTCCCTCGTATCTCATCGTACCGGGGTAGTAAAAGTGAGTCTGAACTTCCTGTACCACGGTTAATTATTGTTGGCGTATCGATCAGCTCACCGTTGTAGTGTACATGACGTTGGGCTCGACGACGCCGGCGGGCCAGAAGTGGTAGACCAAGATGTTGGGCAGTTGGTCTGTGACGTTGTTTCTTCCCTCGTTGAAGGCATCGAATTGTCCTGAGAGTTGATTCGAGCAAGCGAGACTGAGCATGCTGATGGCGTTGCCAATGTCCTCGGCTTCACCGGTGATTCTCAAGTTGATGACCAACTCGGAGGTGGATCCCCTCTTGCTGAGGGTCCTGAAGGCCGAAGTGACGATGGGGCTCGTGGTCGTGGGCTCTTGGCTGCCAGTAGTAGACTCTTGGCTGCCAGTAGTAGACTCTTGGCTGCCAGTAGTAGACTCTTGGCTGCCAGTTGTAGTGGTAGTGGACTCTTGGCTGCCAGTACTGGGCTCTTGGCTGCCAGTAGTAGACTCTTGACTGCCAGTTGTAGTGGTAGTGGACTCTTGACTACCAGTAGTGGGCTCTTGGCTACCAGTAGTAGTGGACTCTTGAGTGACACTGGAATCGGTGATGGCGCTCTCAGTGTGAGTGGTTGTCTGTGCAGAGGAAATGGTCCCAGTGGTGCTACCCTCGGTGGAGGTGTGGGTGGGAGGAGCGATCTGATCACGAGTGAGATGATGAACGGGACAAGATGTGACCCACAGTGCTGTAGGTGGGCTCCCAAGTAGGGGGTGTCTGTGTGGTGGTTCCCGTGGGGTCTACGTCATCGTACTCGACGGTCACTGGAAAAGCACTGGCGATCTGCTGGAAGATGGGCAAGAAATCTTTCGGCTGGTTGTAGTGAGGGCTGTCGACGCTGAAGCGAACGGAGATGATCTGCTCGGACTGTTTCGCATCAGTTTCGTTTGAAGAGAGATGTCTCACCGGATGGTAATGATCGCTCTCGCCAACCCTCCACATCGTCACATCTTCGAGGTTGTTGGGGAAGCCGAGGTCGATGCTGGCGGCATTCCACTGCTCGTAAGATCGGAAGGTGATGTTGTTGGAGATGGGGGTATCTCTCCAGGGATGAGACAACTGGCTGATGTTCATCTGAAGCTGAACTGTGGTATCCGATTGAAGGGTAATGTGGGTCGTGACATTGAAGAAGATGCTTTGGTTCAGGTAATGGGTGAAGAGGCGGACGTAATCCTTTTCACTCAAGTAGCTGTTGTTCTTCTGATCGATCTTGACGTTCCACATCTACAATCGTGAGAAGGATTCGAAGAGTAGGATGGAGGGCCGAGCTCACATCGACGAGATCACTGGTGGGCACCATTGGCTCTTGATCTTCTGGCTTCCAGATGTTCAATACTTGCACTCCCTCAAACTTTTCGAAGAGGGCATTTGGAGTCGCCATCAGATGGGCTACACGTCGGTCGAGAGTGGGCTGCTCGTCGGTGATGTTGATCTTCCCATAGACGTTCTCGATCTGATGGGTGTGGTTCAGGTAGTAGAAATTCGTAGTGTCATTCGTTAACTCGAAGAGAACAATGCCATCGACTGTAAGAAACTGGAGCTCTTCATGAGTCAGGGGCTCATTGTTCAAAGAGGTGGCCGTGAAGTGGACATCGAGAATCGCCGAGACGTTCTGTCCCCTCGCGCAGGAGACGGCTGTTTCATGTTAACAAAATGAACATCGGAAGATGCAAAACGAGGATCTAAACGATGAGTCTCACCCCAGAAAAGAAGAAAGAAGGAGAGAAGAGATGCTCCCTTCATGTTGTTTGTCCTTCGGCTCACCTGAAATTGTGAGAATATGCGCTATCTGTCACACTAACCTTTGTCGACAAGAGAAGTCGCTGCGTCTGTGTGTGCCCTAGGTACATACTTGTGTCTACGTTCCTGAGTGGCAAGTCACTGTCTCCTTCATGTCTGTCCCTTGTTGACAAGATCAAAACACCAGAAAGAATAGAAGACGATGAGATGGAGATGAACAGAGTTTATTATATCACACGCACAAACATCTTAGAAACTCTATAGATGGTTCGCTCAGAGCTTGTTGTATGGGTTGTCCATCAGTCTCTCGTACTCAGCGGAGGCCTTCCTCTTTCTGTAGCGAACAAGAAGGTAGACACCGGCGACGATGATGGCCACTCCGATGATGACACCAAAAGCAATTCCAGCCTTCTGTCCGGGTCTGAGGCCGTGGGGCTCGTCCTGAGAGTTTGTGGGCTGAGGCTGTGTCGTGGGCTGCTCGGTTGGCTGCTCAGTTGGCTGTGTGGGAGGCTGAGTGGTAGGCTGCTCGGTAGTAGAGGTTGAATCTGCTGGTGTGACACTGACGGCAGGCATGTTGTGCTCCTGAGCGTAAGTGGCAAACTTGTTGTCCTTGGCGGCCTGAACGAAAGTGTCCTTGAGGCCAGTAGGATCCTTCGCCACAGAGCCAAGTCCGAAGACGGCGGTGGCAGAACCTCCGGCTCGCTTGCCGGACGCCGCGACAAAGTCCTCGATGGAGAGCTGAGTGGCATCGATCTGTAAGGTTCCCACGATGATGTCTCTCAGCTGCTGCTCGGTGACGCCGCCGACAAAGTCAAAGTGGACAGACTGTCACGGGTCAGAGGAGAGGGGAGATAGAGGACACTCACCTCTGTGGGTGCGGAGACGCTGGTGATGATGAAGAAGGGTAATTCATACTTTCCGGTCCAGATTCGAATCCTCTCCCCCTTGGTCTCGCCGTTGTACTGCTCCATCAAGTTGTGGAGGGCGTCGGCGGTCTCGCTGCCCTCTTCGTAGGCGAGACCGGTGTAGTGGAGGACGGCCTTCACGGTAAAGTGGCTGACGGTAGCGTTGTACGTGTCGGACATGTTTCCATTGCGCTCGGTGACCTGCTCGATGGTCTTGACGACTTCGGTAGAAGTAACGATGAGGTCGGTGGTAAGAGTCGATGAAACGTCGCGAGTGGAGATGTTGTGGAAGACGGGGAGGAGAGAGTTGACGCTAAAGTTGGCGTTCGTCGTGTTGAACTCGAATTGAACGGCGACGTACTGCATGGGTCAGGAAGATGTACGTCACTGTTCAAGGCTCACGAGTGTGTTTCTCTTCATCTGGTCGTCGGGCTGCTTCTCCTCTGGGGTCCAGATGTGGTGAACCGTGATTTCGGGCAAGTCGGTTCTGTTTCCTCTGTCGAAAGCATTGTGATCGTATCTCTTGCCGTGATGGTGAGCCGCGGCATCCTTCAGCTGCTGCAGGGCGGTCTGAACATCGTCGGGCAGACCACCGATCTCAAAGAGGGAGACGGTGTCGAAGCTGGAGAGGGTGAGGTTGTTCTTGTACGACACGGCATGCTCCATCATGTTCTGGAGCCACGTCAGGGTGACGGGGGGCTGGATGACTTGACGGAAGAGAGGTGTGGTTGCCTTGGCAGCCGACTCCTCGCTGACGTACATAAAGTGTGCGTAGAAGTACTGTGACGTCATCAACAAAAGATGTCAGACGATCTGGACTCACTCTCTTGGGGTAGTAGAAGGGCTCAGGCTCTTCCGCCTTCCAGATGTGAGTGGCCGTGAAGGACTCCAAATCGAGCTGCTGTACGAAAAAGTCCCACTTGTCGTTCGACGCGATGTATCCTTGCAAGATCTCGACGGAGCCGTCCACGGTGTTCAGGCCGGTCCAGTCTTCCGTTCCGTTGATGGAGAAGGTGACGACGGCGTCATGGTCCCTCAGAGAAGGGTTCTGGGGGTTGTGGGTCACGTTCTCGACGGAAGGTGCGACCTGCTCGAATTGAACACCCTCTCCCGCGACGTCTCTGAAGAGAGCAATGTATTCGCTGGCGACGACGGTCTTGTTCTCGTCACCGGTCGTGAAGAGGAATCGCAGCTTGTAGTTCTACGGCCGCGTCAGTGTTCCGTTTCGATGGATAGACCTCACCGCAGATTTCGGCACTGGGGAGGGGGGCTCGGGCTCGGTGTCGTCAGCTCTCCATATACCAGAGACACGAATGTGGGGCAACACGTTGGACATGTTCTGCGTGTTCCAGCTTCCGTTGTACTCGAACGTACGGTTCTGACCGGCGGCGACGAGGGCGTTGACGGCCCTGTCGATGAGAAGTGGGTCTGTACTGGAGACAGCGAGGGTCAACATGCAAGTGTGGTAGTAGTTGAGACTGTCTTTGGGATAGGCTTGCCAATCGATGGAAGAGAGATCGTACTGAGATACGCCGACGGAGGATTGTACCAGTCTGCGGAAGATGAGGGAGAAGTCAAAGGAGCTGATCATCTGGCTCGAATCGCGGTAGGCCAGGCCGACGTTGACGAGCTCTACGATGCTGGAGCCGTTCTTCCAGAGGTGGGTGGGAGTCAAGATGGGAAGGCCGTATCCCTGTGACACACTGCTCCACTTGTCCAAGTTGGGGTTGAAGAACTCCCTTCCCAGACGCTCCATGGTGTCGTTGACGTAATCTTGACCGTAAGGTGTCACGAGGCCGACGATCTCGAAAGAAATGGAGGTCGTGTAGGCACGGATGGCGTTGTCGACGTCGACAAAAGTGCTGGAATTTTGACCGGTGGAGTAGATGGTGACGTCATCAGTGGTGAAGTTGCGGAGGACTCTGAGCAAGTCTTCGGGTGAAAGAGGTCCCTGAGTCAGGGCTGTGTTGTAATCGAACGTGACGAAATACGACTGCCGTCGGGTCAGGGCGGGTTGTAGATCGTCACCCTCACCTGCTCGATGACGTCTCCGTTGTACTGCTGGGGCTCCTTCTCTCCCTGCCACAAGTGAACGAAAGTGGAGTTGGGGACACCGCTGTTGGCCTTGTTGAAGGGGTCCTCCATGCCTTGTCTCCTCTGCTCGTAGATGCCATATCTGAAGTCACTGATGAGCGCGCCGACGATTTCGGCGGATCCGGAGAGCTCGGCGGCGGCGATGACGGTCCAGAAGCTCTGGCCGTTGTACTGCAGGGCGCTCTCGTAGTAAAAGCGGAAGTTGACCGTCTACAACGCGTCAGCGTCGCATCTACAACGAACCCTCACCGTTGCGTTCTGCGTGGTCTCTGGCTCGGAAGTTCCGGCCGGCCACACGTGCAACACAAAGATGTCGGGTAGAGGTTGCGTCGCAGCCTCTCGCTCGTCGTTGAAATATTCTTCGGCTCCAGTGTTCTGTGCCTCGATGGCGGCACGGAAGGCATCGAGAGTGAGCTCGACGTCGATCTTGTGGCCGATGACCTTCAGATTGATCTTAACGTGGGTGGGCTCGTAATCTCTGCGACGTTGAGTGAAGGGAGAGTAGGTGACGTTGACTGGGAGGCTGAAGTAAGATGGGACCTTGGCGAAGATGGGAGCCCAGACGGAGGGATCACGCGTAGTGCTGTCTTTCGCGTAGGTGAAGTGGACCGAGAGCTCCTGTAGAGGGTGAGATGGAGTTGATGTGGAATGATAATGGACGGGATGATTGGATGGATGGCTCACGGTGGAGCTGCTGGACTCCTCGGCTCCGTCTCTCCAGATAGAGGCGTTGGCGATGATGGGAACTCCCATCTGCTTGCAGGCGTCGGCCCAAGAGTTGTTTACGGTCAGTTTGTAGATGGCGTCAGAGATGGGGGTGTCTCTCCAAGGGTACGACAGCTGTTGGATGGTCAAGAGCATGAGGACATCGCGCTCGGATCCGACCAGATCATATTTGTAATCGACCGTGATGGCGGAGTTCTGCTGTTGTTCGGGTGTCATCCAAGATGTAAACACTTGTTGGTAGGCCTCCAGAGAGGCGCTGACACTTTCATTGGTGACAAAACGAATGTACCACACCTATAGATGATGAGAAGTAGAAGGTCGTCACAGTTCTCACATCAGAGAGGGCAACAGTCTTGATTTCTGGCTCAGATCCAGTTCGATTGTCCCAGACAGTCCAAGCCTCAATATCATCCTGGTTTCCAAAGAGGACTTCTGGGCTGGCTTCGAGGTCGGTGGCACGTGTAGAAGCATTCTGACCAGTGATCTCTAGCTCTGCGTAAACATTGTGAGATTCGGAGGTTTGGTTCCAGTAGAACTTCTGGTCAGAGACGATCTTGATTGTCTCAGAAAATCCGTCCCCTTTAGAGAGAAGGGTGGTGAGGTCATTGACGTCCTGACCGTTAGGGCTGCGATAACCGAGATGGACTTGTAAAGTAATGGTCTCAGTCTGGCCTCTCACACAGGAGAGGGCTGCATTTTGTGAGAAGTTGTCCGCATCACGGCGAAAAATGAATTCGCTCACCACAGAAGGCGAAGAGAAGTGATAGAAGAGTTGTCCCCCTCATGTTGTTTCACGTCTTACCAGCTCGGAAAAGTGAAGAGGGATCTTTCTTTTTGGTGACGAATTTTCGTCGACGCTGTCAGGTGCCCGTCTGAGCACGCGGTGATTCACACAAGCTTTCGGAGGATGAGCGGTACAGATAGCTATCCACGATGTCTATGTCGCTCGCGATCTTCTCCAACATGATGTAAAATCCTTGTCCATTCTTACGAGCACGTTAAGATAGTTCGGACGATCTTGTGAGTCTGCTCTTCATTCTTTATTCATAGTACATGAATCCAGCTGCCTTCAAGTCGTCGTAGTTGGCATTCAAGACCTACGAAAAGTTCAACTAACGACCTCGAAAGTTGGGCATCACCTCCACTTTCTGAAATCCTTGAGCCTTGAGAATCTGTGCGGCTTGCATGGATCTGTCTCCCTCGATCACATCCTCATCGTGAAAATTCTAAAGTAAGTTAATGGATATTCACACCATCGCGGATTCTACCTTGTCACAGTGGATGTAAATGACTCTGTCTCTCTCGACAAGCTTAGCAGCACGTGTCTACGAAAATATGAGCGGAGGAGGGGTTTCATATGACATCACCTCCAATGTCTCAAGAGGGAAGCAGAGGGCTCCAGATACACGCTTAGTTTTGTAGTCTTCAGCCGGGCGAACGTCTAAGATGTATACCTCAACTCCTGTTCTCAAATGATGAATGACATTTTGGGGTGTGGCGAAGGAAACTTTCTAAAGTAGAGTCAGAATCGAAAAGACGTGATCATTGTCACCTTTATCTCCCCAGAGTTCCATCGGACCAAGTTCAGGTTGGCCTTGGTAAACATCAGTCGATGCACGCAGAACTACCTAACCTTAACAGGGAAAGTGATTGGAGATCGGTTGACCTTGAATCCTCCAGTTTGTATTTGTCTGAATAGACCTGTTGTTCTCTGCATGATGTATGGCGATCTGATGCGCTGTGCGGAAATTCAATTTATTTACCGTCTACAATGCAGCCAAATCTACCACTTCCAGCTTGGTCTCCAACCGAAATTCAACCTAAGGCTTTCTCAGCCTATGAAACAGAATTTCTCACAAGGGAGAAGAGACGTTCAGGCACCTCGTGCAGCCTGGGTGCCCGATCTCGTTGATCCACAACATCGTGAAGACGAAGATGTAATGTCTGAAGATGAGAACGACATCGCAGAGCGAATTCGACACGAAACGTTGTCTCGTCTGTTAGCTTACCCTCCGGAAAAAAGAACAGTGCTACGCTCGAGAGATACACCGCCAAATTCTCACACACCACAGAGATGGTCTTCGAATCCCCAAGACACATATTCCCAATTCGCACCTCTAGGTCAGTCTAACTTTCGTTTTGTGGCTGTTGCAATCTCATCTGTGAACAGACGACGACAAGCCTCTTCAGTCATCCAGTCAATTTATGCCTCACACTTCGAGAAGCGAGGAAGCTCTCACATCATCTTCGAGGAAGGTCACTCCGCCTCATAATGGAGCAGGCGCCAGCAGAAAGAATCCAAGAGGTCAGTCTCAGAAAGAACACTCGCGTTATGATCTTCGCGAAGATCACTCTGGCTCACTTGACGGCTCACCTTTGAAGACGGAGAGTGCTTTCCTCATGCGAGAGAAGCAGAACCCACCAATGAAGGTGAGAACACAGTGGTCCCCCGTACTGATCGAACATTAGCGACAACCTGATTTCGGTGATTCGGTGGCTAGCATCGCCACATCCTTTACAAAATTTAAGAAGACAGTCATCTCGAGAGATGTACCCATGCGAATGGCACAGGTGATTGGATGAACGAGAATCGATTCTGATTATACTAGTCTGTCGATGAGAATCTGAAATCGCTGGAAAATTCTGTTCTGAATGTCGTGAGCAAACTCTTGAAATCCATATCCAACAAAGACATGATGATCAAGGTGAATCGAAATATCCAGCTCGACATTTGTAACTCTACCAGACTTACGAGGAAGATCGTAAAACATCAGAGGATGTGGAATTCGCCTTGTCTCAACAGCTTCGCATCACAGAAGCAAAGATGATCGATCTATTATCCGACGACTCTGAACTGCAACAATTGAGAGAAGAGAACGAACAGAAGGAGGAGGAGCTTGTGTCTCTATCTGACATCGTCGAAGATCTGGTGCGACGTTGCGAGCGTCTCAAAATCGAGAATCAAAATCTCTCCAAACGAATAGAAGAGCAGAGACAGACCATTGAAGATCACCAGCTGAGCATTGAATATTACAAACAGAGAGAACAGGCCGTAGGGGCTGCCAAGAGAGTGAGTACGATGATCAAGTCGAATCTGCTGATGTCGGACAGCGGTCCATCAGTGCAGCCAGCGATGCAAGGAAGAAGACGACTCCATCATCGAATTTGGCCGATACACGAGGGAGTCCGACGAGCGAGAGGAAGATAAATCGCACACCTGAAGCGAAGTCGGTGAAGAAATCAGCCTCGCCCACAGCAACGAGACGCCTGTCTACACCAGATTCTCCTCAGTCACCAGACACAACGAGAGGAAACGTTCAGATAGAGAACAAGAGAACCCTGGAAACGAAGAAGAAACCCGAAGTACCACGCCGACCGCCACCTCCTGCCCGCATTGAAGAAAAGAAAATCGACGTGAAGAAGAAGCTACCAGGTGAAGCTTGATCGCTTCTATTCATCCTGATGTACAAAGGTGAATCTCTCTCGGTAGATGAATTGTTTGCTATTTTGGACGAAAAGAAACTTACGAGGGTGACTCAAAAGTCTGGGCCAACACATTTCAAGATCGAAGAGAGTTCTAGCGAAGAGGAGGATGTCATCCCCTCTCCTCACAATGATTCGCTCGCGGAAGAATTGAAGCGGGGGGAAGTCGAGAGTGAGATGAAGGCAATAGAAGAGGAGGAGAGCGAAGATGAGGCTGCATTGATGGCACTGGGGTCATCTCAGGTAGAATCAGGATTGGAAGAGTCAGATGCAGCGTCACGTGAGTCGACGTCAAGTCCAACCTTAATTCACTTTAAACAGCTGATACATCTGCCGGGAACTCTCGGGTCAGTACGCCACGGGCAGAAGTTGCGATATCTCTGGAGGACCTACTTGGGATGGAAGCTGAATCAGAAGAAGTGATAGAGCACACATCACAATCTATCGAAGAAGAAGCCTCTACCCAGATATCTCTTTCAGACCTCTTATCTGCCAACCTGGATGATCAGCAACCTTCCCAGGAGATATCTCTATCTGATCTGATATCAGCAAACGATGAAGAGGAGCAGGTCGCGACGCAGGTCTCCTTGTCCGATCTGAACGATGAAGAAGGGGAAGAGACCCTTCTGGACCACGAATCCACCAAGATCTACATCGGTGACAACACACCCACCACGGAGACATCCGATGTACCACAGACGGTAGTTGAAGGTCGTTCGACGGAAGAGACAAGCGGACCTCCACCGCCACCACCTCCACCACCCATCGACCTAGAGCTCTCACCGAAAGTAACCGAACTCAAGGTCGTAATCGTCAAGCCTCCCACCGATGAACCGACGAAGAGCAAAGCGAAGTCTGCCGTGTCCCTCTTCCACGCTCTGGGAAACAGTGGAGAATCACTGGAGGAGCAGTTGAACAAGCGTAAGACCCAGCTGACCACGGCCCCACCCGCCCAGCCCAAAGAAGCCATATCACCCAGAGAAGGGCTCTCTGCCCTCGTCCACGCCATCCGCAAGATCCGCCCCGATTCAGATAAGCGATTGGGTGACAGTCATTTTCGATATTTGTCCGCTGACAAACGACAGGGGCGATCGCGGGCATGGACAAGAAGAGAACGGAAGAGAGAGAAGCAAAGAAGAGCGTCGCAGGGCAGGCCCTCTCTGAAGGGAGAGGCCAGCTGAAGACCCGCAGTGGTGGCTTCGCCGCCCTGGAGGCCCAGCGGGAGGAGAAGGAGAGACAGCACCGACAAGAGATCTTGGAAATGTTCGAACAAGCCAACGCGAAAGCGCCCGTGCTGATCGACGAGGGTGAGGCGTTGGGATAGGGAAGTGACTGACCGTACGTAGCCGATTTCTTTGAAGAGCCTGAGGAGGACTTGACCCTGCCGGAAGAGTTTGCCAAGGGAGAAGAAGATTCTCTCAGCTCACTCTTGATCTCTTCTTTCTTGGGGCTGAAGAGCGTCTGATGACGATATTTATTTGTGTAGATTGTGAATAAAGACAGAAGCATTGGTTGACATCACAAAACTCGCACAAGAACAGATCTGGGGATGCAATCTGTGATCTGTCATTGATCTGACGCTCTGCTTATCCGACTTCCGGTGGGCAAGAGGCATTCCTTCACAAACATCCAGGAGCACAAACCACCATTATGGCCGAATCCACACAGGCAGATCAGCAGCAGTCCATGAAGGTATAGATCTCACCCCTCCATCACGTATAGGATCTGATCGAGCTGTAGCCCCACGAGATGCACGCCATCACGGGCAGAAGGAAGGCTCTTCTCATTGGTATCAACTACACAGGAACGTCCGCCGCCCTTCGCGGTTGTGTGAACGATGTTAAGCGTATCAAAGGTTTCTTGACCAACAAGGGTAAACGATTCTCATCTTCTTCTCTTCTCACCGAAAGAAGGTTTCCCTGATACCCCTGAGACCATGCTGGTTCTCACGGACGATGGGAACAATGATCCCAACAAGAAGCCCACCAAAGCAAACATGCTCGCTGGACTCAAGTGGCTCCTCACAAATGTAGCCGCAGGAGACTCTCTCTTCCTTCACTATTCAGGTCACGGAGGACGTGTCGCTGATACCAGTGAGAATCACCTAGTTCATCATCTCAAACTTACGATATACAGATGGTGACGAAGATGATGGATTCGACGAGACCATTATCCCCCTCGATTACGAGTCAGCCGGACAGATCGTTGACGACGTAAGAGCTCATCCTCTTAATCACTCTCCCCTCTGATTTCATCACAGGATTTACACAAGATCGTCTGCGAGCCTCTACCCAAAGGAGCCCGTCTGACTGTCATCTTCGACTCTTGCCACTCTGGAACCGCTCTCGATCTGCCCTTCATCTTCGACAACAACAACCTCTTACCCGCCCAAGAGGTCAAGCCAGACGCCCCCGCCAAGAAGGGCTCTCCCATCGGAGGCATCTTGAAGAAGATCAGCTCGGTCATCAAAGGCAAAGGAGGAAAGGGAGCTCTGTGAGTTCATCGTCGAGACACAATCATCTTTCATCTCTGACGCCATCATCAGAGGTACCGCCGCCAATCTCGGCAGCACCCTGTTGAATCTCGCGGGAGACTACATCGAGAAGAACGGAGTACCCATCAACGGCTTCTTCCCACAAGGCGCGACGGTGAGCACTCCATCCATCTTCACCATCCATCACATGATGTGACGTCTAATTATCCCCACAGGCAAACGAAGTCAAGACCGGTGGAACTCAAGCCGTCAAGCCAGTGGAATACGGAGACGTCATCATGTTCTCCGGTTGCAAAGATGCGCAGACCTCCATGGACGTCTCATCGAACGGGACAGCCGGAGGTGCCATGAGCACGACCTTCTTAGAGGTCATGACGAAGAACAACGGGACGGTCAGCTATCTGACCCTGTTGAGTCAGATTCGAGACGTCATGAAGGGCAAGTTCGAGCAGATCGTTCAGATGTCCACGTCCTACACCATCGACATGCAGCAGAATTTCGCTATATAAATGGTTATTTATTTGTATCTGGTGGTGGAGTCAAGTATCGAGTCGAATCTTTTGTGGTTGGTTGACACAAGCACTGAGAACATCAGCACGAAGAATTACAATGGTTGCTATCACAAGCATTGGCATCGAAGACGATCAATTCATTCTGAAGAACATCGTGGTGGGTGCAGATCAGTCAACACGGTCGACCATCTTCGGATGAGTCATCGATGTTCATCTCTAAATTTCAAACAGACGTAGAAACAGAGTGAGGTCGAGAGGCTATATCGTTAACGATCATTTCATGTGATACGATGATTGCACAGTAAGTCTTTCATTTGTTGACAATTTTACATGGACTTGTGCTTGAAGCCGATCAATTTGATGGACCACGCCCACTGTGAGGCCAACTGCGATGGAACACTGGGCATCCGAATGTTCAATCCTTGCTCGTTGTAGTTGAAGCCCAATGTACCATTGTATCCTAGCAACTGAACCTCTGGGAATTGTGTGGGAACCGGTAGAGACAGCTTTACAATGTTATCGTAAGGCCAGCCCATCACCGTTGCGTACAGTGCGTCCTTCTTCGTGGTGTACCTGTACCACCTCAGCCTTAAACCTTAAATCCATGTACAACTCACCAAACCGTGATGTTCTTTCCGGGCGTAACGTCCACGTCCTTTGGCTCTACCCACGGTCTCGTGCCATAAATAGCCTCACCATTGACTCCCAGCCATTCTCCCAGCTGTGTCAGCCTCTCTTCGAAGATCGGGAGGATGAGGCCATCGGCCGTGGGTCCCACATTGATAAGCGAGTTTCCATTTTTAGCCACACCCCCTACCACTAAATCGATCATCGTGTGGATGCTGAGATAATTCGAAAAGGTGGCGTTACGGTTGTAGCCCCAGCTGCCGGCGTCGACGGTGAAGCAGTCCTCCCACTTGTGCTGGGGGGGAGTTCAAAAAGAGGGAGGGAAAGGGAATCGATCTCGCGTACCTTCTGGATGCTGTTGGGGTCCCATCGATCGTCGCCGGTCCAGTAGCCTCCGTGCTTCGATTCTACGTTGGCTCCCCATCGGTCGTTGACGATGACTTCCTTCTTGTTCGGTGCTTCGTTGTACAACCAGGCGAGAAACTCTTTCGACTCTGAATTTCGATCAGTTTTCGCTCAAAATTCGCCCCTCACTCCAATACGTATCGTTCGCCTCCCAGTCACCGTCGGCCCAGATCTTCGTACGTAAGTTACGCAGATGCCATTTCTTCTCACCAGATCCGGTGCGTAATCGTTGGCGATCTGATGCAACTGGGGCTGCAAGATCTCGTCGACGTACACTTGAGTCGTAAAGTTGTTCGCCTTGTCTTTCAGGTAGAGAGGGTGAAACCATTCAAAGAGGCTGTGATAGAGACCCATCCTCAATCCTTGTTTCCTGACGGCATTGACGATCAGCCGGGTGAGATCCTTGCGAGGGCCGTTCGTCACGCTGTTCCAATTCCCTGAGAAATGTCAGGGAAATTCTAGCGTCTACAACGAGCTCACAGGCTTCGGCGGAAGGGAAATTGCACCAGCCCTCATGATGTTTCGTGGTGAAGACGACGTATTTGGCGCCGCTCTTCTTGAAGAGTTTGGCCCAGCGGTCGGCGCTGAAGAGTTGAGCTTTGAACATGGGGGCGAAGTCGGTGTAAGAGAAGTCGGGGCCGTAGGTGGTGTTGTGCCATGCGGTCTGGCAGCCCAGGTAATTCTGTTGTTTGAACCACCAATACCACTCGGCGAGACCGCTGATGATATCATGTCAATGGACGTCTATGAGGGGAAAAGAGGGGGGAGAGATGAAGTTATAGAACTCACTCCTGGCAAGCATAAGCGGGAACGGAATAGACTCCCCAATGGACAAAGATGCCAACCTGCGATACGTCACCAACTGAAAAGGTAATGATGTGGGTAATCACCTTGGCTTCATCATACCAACTGGGGAGGGGTCTGGCGTCTAGTGACGACCAGTGGGGTGTATAAATTGGATCAGCCTTCGAAGTGACCGAGAGAATTGGTTGTCGAATACATAGAACGGACGTAAAGAAGATGCATGCCAGTAGAAGATGCATGGACGACATGACGTGTGTGTGGAGTAAAGTCCAAGTCTCAGGACAATTTCGATCATCTACAACGTTCATATGACATCACCCATTTTCGACCGAATATCTCCACAACTCTAGATTCGATATAGCTGATTCAAGGTCCATCTCAGATAGGGATTGAGCTTCCAAGTGATCGTGCTCCAATGACCTGTCCACCCGATTTTAATACCTCGTCTCAAAAGCACGGCGATTTAAGAAACTCACCTTCTCCTGCCTCCTTATCAAAATCGCGGTAAACTTGTGTTCTGTCAGGCATCGATCTGTACTGGATCTGGATATGAGGCCAGCTTGCATGAGGTCACTCTTCAAAACGAACACAACACAGACCCGACGATCACAGAGAACATGGACCGATATCGACCTCATTCACCGAAGAGACCCAGCGCTAGCCATCAATCAAGAGTGATCTACTCCGACAGAAATCACTTGACTGTCGAAGAGGCGGAACAACCAAGATCCATGTGGAACAGAATCATCTCACACACACCCTCAGCTCTCCTGTTCAACAGATGATGAAGACTCACAAGGATGGAATGATTCCACAGGTGTCCAGAAGATGAAAGAAGGCCGGACTGGCCATGACGATCCCTGTACGATATATAAATGGATCGATTCGATCCTTCTGAGGACATTCACTGTTCTTCTGATGCTGTCTTCTCTCATCGCTCTGTAGAACATCGATGCGTTTGTCAGCACTCCGTCTCATGTCAAAAATAACTATAGGTGTGGACACAGGGTAGGTGACAACTCTTCTGCTGCGAGCTGAACAGAGTTCCATCTTCCTTCTCAGAGGTTCTGAACCAAGGTCCCCTCCAGGTGAAGTCTGACGTTCCGTTGTGGGATGTCACAGAAATTTGGATACTATATATCCCATGAACATCATTCACGAACACCGACACCATCAGGCAACCTACTACGCACGGTACTCTAACACCACGATATTTAACGTGAGTGTATCCTTATACATCTTTAACTAAATCCGACAGAAATGAACACGAAAACCCTCCTCACGATTACCATTGTCTTGACCATCTTGGTCATCTCTGTCGCTCAACCATCTCCTATTGGTAAAGGCCCCAAGCCCCCAGGTAAATCAACAGTTGTCACGGAGAGGAGCAGCACGAGCTCTTCCACAATCAAGACGACATCGACCACCAAACCATCAAGCACCACATTTCGCCCGTCCACCAGCTCTACCACCAGCTCTACCGTGAAACCCACTACGTCCACGACGAGAGCATCTTCCACCACGAAGGCATCGACGACCACAAAGGCATCGACGACCACAAAGGCACCCACATCATCTACGATCCCTTCTACTTCTTCATCATTCCGCCCCTCTACTTCTCAGCCAACCAGCTCTACCACTTCCAGTCGTAGCACTTCCCTACCCACTTCTCTGACCAGCACTGCGGGAGCTACCACTCGCACGACGTCTTCGACGTCTTCTACAAAGGCCTCTTCCTCCTCTTCCCCATCGACATCCACTCGATCTACATCTTCCACATCTGTATCATCGACTCAGACACCGACCACGACGGGAGGAGCCATCGTAGAACAAGATGGACCTACCATAAACTCGACGTCCAACAGCACCGCAGGTGAGAACTTAAAGAAGATGATCGTGTGACTCATTTGAAATGAACAGATGTCGTCATCTCCGTGCCCAATTTGGTCGTCGATAAATTGGTTCTCAAGGGCGACAGCTTAGACGCTCGCTTCAGCGTGAAGGTGATGAAACATCTGAAAATCAACAAAAAGTCGCTGACATTGATTCAGGCCTCTGTACCCAATCGAGTCACTCTGGACGTAGGCGCTTCCGCAGGGATCCAAAATGTGACGTAGATGATGTCTCATTGCAGATGGACTGATTAGCCTGAAGGTTGACCTCGAGCTCGACGGAGTGAAGGTGTCAGCACTTTTAGAGGCTAGACTGGGCAACGTGTACAAGATCGTCGCGAGGGCTCTCGATTCTCTCGATCAACAGCAGACGCGATCGAAATAAATGCTTTTTGAAATGTTTTACATTTTATTGGTTGATGACGTTGTATGACAACTCGAGGTCTTTTCGAACGGCATCCCACAGCTCGTCTGCCAGACTCAAGATCTCTTGTGGTAATGGACCACGTTGAACAAAGTCCAAGTTCTCTTTCACTTGTTCGACCTGCGATCCTCCTGAGAAAGAAGGTGAGCTTGTATTGTATGTAGACAAGCCTCACCGATGATGACGCCGTCGTCTCCTTTCAGTGCCGAGTGATGAACAGCCCATCTCAGAGCGTACTCGGCAGCAGAGATACCATGAGGTTGAAGCTGAGATTGAAACTGAGCCAGTGCCTGAGTTGAACTCTCCCTGTAGTACTGTTCGAAGAAAGGCATCTTCATATCCCTCCTGCCACCTGCCTTTTGGTTGGCTAAGAATCCCCCGGCAAGGGGACTGTAGCCATAGAATCGAATGCTGTTCTGACGCAACAGAGGGAACAGCTTCTCTTCTGCATCTCTGAAGCACAGGTTGTACATGCCTTGATAGGCTGTGGGCGCGATGTAGTTGCGAGACTTGGCCACCTGTACATGTCAAACATCATGTACAAGAGAGAGACAGACACACGTCCAAGAACTCTTGCACTTTCTCTGCAGTGAAGTTGGACAGACCGAACCTCTGTATCCTGCCAGAGCGATAGATCTTGTCGATGGCTGCCAGTGTTTGTTCGACAGGGATGTCTCTCTTGTTGTCCGGCGTGTGGAGGTATAGGATATTCACCTATCTTACTCAGTACGGGATGACATCTACCACGTTACCTTATGCTGATGATCTACACCGAGAGCCTTCGCTGAGGCTTCGAAGGACTCTGTGATCTCTTCAGCCTTGTTCTTCTCAGGGAAGATCTTCGTGTCAACTACGAGGTTCCATCCTCTTTCTTGTAAAGCTTCTTCTGATCCAGGGTAAGCTCTGGCAGTGTCGATATCGTTATGGCCTAGAGACTGGAAGAGATCTAGAATCTGCCTCTGTTGCTCGGGGTCGGTGATGCTCCTGGCGGAGCCGATGTTACTGAAGTTGAAGGAACCGTACATGATTTTGGCAGGCATTCTATTATGTGAGAAGATTTTGATGTTGGATTATGAAGTTGTGTCGGTCATTAGTGGATGATGTCGTCATCTCGTCGCAATCGTGGTGTGATCCGAAAAATTTGACACTCCTCCTGAAATTCAACTTCCAACCCCAATTCAACGGCTAACTCGACTATATCACAGGACGGATGAAGATTGAAATCATGAGAAATATCATCGATCATTTATTCTCCAAGCCCAGAGATGTTCGACTCTCTCTCATCCTCCGTCTGAACGTTTCCTTTGACGCTTCCGATGCAAACGAGCAGTCGATGGACGACAGAGAGAGATCGTACAGCTCCTCCCTGCCGAGTTGAAAGGTATCTCCCACGATAGAAAACTCTTGAGATACAGACGTGCAGAAGACTCCCATATCGTCAGTCTATCGAATGTCAGGCGAGCCAAGTTCGATCCATTCACTCACGCAGAGGATGATAGGATGACTCTTTCGGTAGAATTCTCCAAAGTGGTGGCCGAGGGGTCCGTCACAACTTTGGGACTTGATGTTGGAGGTGATGCAGATCTCTACGGGAATCTTCTTGGAAAATAATTGGGACTTGAGGTCGTCGGTCTACAACGAGGCAAGTCAGGTTCTCTTGCACGTGAGGGAATTAGAGTTACGTACCATGAAGACGGCGTGGCCCAACCTCTCTGGTGAAAAATCCAATATTTCCTGGAGAGAAATTAAAATCGAGGAGGGTAGTCTCCTTGACGTGGAGATGTACGGTAACTACCGTGATCGGATGATATCATCTATCGTGTAAAATGTCTTACCTGTGTTTCTCCGTAGTTGACGATCTCGGCTGCGTGTAATGTCAATTTGAATCCTTCTCTTCTGGCCTTCTCGAGGGCCGGACGCAATTCCGAGAATTTCCCACACTGAAGACTTCTCAGTACGATGGCTAGGTGATATTCATACGATATATTGTATGGTATCACGACACGATCAGGATTGTGATGATGAGAAGCGATGATGATGGTGATGATGCACTCACAACTGGATTACCACACAGATCGATACCGACAACTCCTTGATCTTTCCTCTGTACTGCTAATTCAACGGCTTCCATGGCATTCTGTTCTTGTCTCACGAAAGAAGATGAGTCGATAGACGTCACCTCTAAAGACTCCGCGCGGTTGATGCTGACGAGAAGGTTGACCTCTATGTTGTGAAGCGCTGCTGTCTCTCTCATGGCCTTCAGAACCACATCGAGGTAGCTGAATGAGGTTAATGAGAGCTTGTCGCAATGACACACTCTAATTTAGTCTTATCATCATACGCTTTTAAAGTCGTCCGCAGTTCGACATAGATGACATTCTCTTTGGCAAAGTCCTCGATGACCTACCGTGATGAGATGGAATGATTCCACATCGCTCCACCTCTCTCGTGATTCGATCAATAACATCGAGACCTTGCACGAGCTGGTAAATGACAGAGAACATGGAGAATGCAGACTGGAAATCCTTTGTCTTCTGCGCCTCTAAGAAGGGAAGATCGCCACTACGATCTGCCTTTCGGTCCCACAGCTCTTGTATCGTGGACATTCGAATGCTTCCATTGAGATGCGCATGTAACTCCTAAAGCCACATCAGACGATTGGATCATATCTGATTTCGTTCCGAATGTCGCACATCTTCATACACTCACAATCTTTGGTAGTTTCTTACAGAACCCTTCTAGAGATTCCGCATGTTCCATATGTTCCAATTTCTAATTTCCTTTCCTCTCTGATCGTCCCAGCTCAATCTACAAACAACGGGGTTCGTCCATGCGACGTCACCCAGGCCAACAGAGGCTGAGGCAAGCTGAGGTTCTATCGTACACAACTCACGAACACTCCACCCGGCACAAACCTCCCTGACGGCGAATGTTGCCTCTATAGAACATCGCGCGATAGAGGATCAAGTGTGAACGTAACGGAAGGACATTCGGACACTTGGATCGCAGGAGAGGAGCACACTGGCCCACATTTGCATGCGATATAAATATGGAATATGCTCTGTCTCTCGACTTCTCTTCGAAGGCTCTCGATGCCCTGAATATCATCAGAGAGCGGAACACAAGAGTCCTCTGTCTGTACGCAGACCTGTGTCAGTGTGAGCGGAAAGGGTTGAAGTGTTGGCGCCTGAGCGAAAGGGGTCATCAAAGGTGACACGCATCACGTGGCGAATCATACGAGATTCCGACTGTCCGAGAGAGCATTCTTCTCTGCTCAGCAGTCCAGCAACCCCTCAGCTCAGCGCCTCGCCGCTTCTGTATTCTTTAGAACTTCGGTTCGTGTATCTACTATCTATCTTTCAGTAAGACCAAGAGAAATGCCAGGGTGAGAGCATTGCATACATTTGGGATCCAAATGGACCCGAAATGAATGGACGAGACTGACCTCTGTGCAGTGTCAGTCAATCTCCCCTATTGGATAGGTCGAGTCTCATTCCAAGGAGGGTAGACTCTTCCCCAGACGTCCATGCTACCTCCCCAGCAGGTACACCCATCGTCACCAGGAAGGGCTCATCATCCTTCACCAACATCTTCTCTCCTATAATGAAGCGGTCGAGATCTAAGATACACATTTGAGAGATAGTACCAGCTCCCATCCCCCACCCCTGTATACACAGAATCACTATCAGCACCAGAATATATAAAGAGTGTATAGATAGTAGCATGTTCCAACTCCTTTGGGTTGTTCTTAGAGTCTAGAGGTTCGATAAGTTTTCGTGAGGCGTCCTTACTGCCTTAATCGTACGGACATTCACAACATCCTGCGATGGAAGATGATCACGTTCGAATTGCATGATGCGTTCTGATTGGTATACGAGTGTAATAGCCAAGGAAGAGGAGACGAACACCTTTCAGATGCTTCCTCCGCTCGATCGGCAGAGTTGGCGCCATTTATTATATTTGCAAAGAGAAAAGGCGGGAAACGATTCCGTTCAACATCGAGCTGAAGAAGATGGACTCTGAGTTCCTGTCGAGTTTACATTACGCTAGACCTCTCTTAGACGTTGTCGATGATGACTGGGCCAAAGACCAACTCCCGAATGAAGGTGATGAAGACATTTCGAAGAATGCATGTTGAATCTCTCGAAAAGGACTCGTGGGACCCACCGTGGAAGGATCCAATGAACTCTCGGACTCCCTTTTAGATGCCTCTTCCGAAATCATTTCCTGATATCATTCCACCCCAAAATCGCCACCCAACTCAACACCTCCATACACCTCTCCACCTCTCCAATCTACCCATCTCCCTCTCATCCCCATCATCTCGATGCCTCGAAAAAAGATATCATAAAAAGATGTCATACATAAAAGGGAGAGGATTGAGCCTGAGGTCGCTTGCATCGTCTTCTCACTGAATCATCGATCCATCCACAGCAATGCCAGCAAAGAAGGACACCAGCTCACCTGCCCCCGTCAAGGCTGCCGCCCCCGCGAAGCCTGCCGCTCCTGCCAAGACCTCCAAGGCCGCCCCCGCTGGTGGTAGACAACCTACCCACGCCGGACCCCTCGCCGTCGGTCTGAAGAAGGGATTCAAGATCACCAAGAGAACTGAGTCCACTCGCAACGTCCACAAGAAGGGAGTGAGTGACATTATTGCATACATTTTGATGATTGCATATATACGATGTGTTTTTGCGATCTATAAATCTCGATACGGTTTGTTGAAAGATAGATGATGAATCTTGAATCACGATCAAAAATGTTGCAATCGATCTGTTGACTCAGGGATGGTTGACGGTGATTTCAGCAACTCGGCAAGCAGACCAAGTTCGTCCGCGAGCTCATCCGTGAGGTCAGCGGTCTCGCTCCCTACGAGAGACGTGTTGTTGAGCTCCTCAGAAACGGTCTGGAAAAGAGAGCCGTCAAGCTTGCCAAGAGAAAGGTGTGTTCTTAACATCATCTCCATATCATCTCCCATGCATATCACATCCTGTATTCCCCACTCTCTCATTCAAGAATGAACAATCGACTGATAAAAATCAGCTCGGTACTCTGCGCCGTGGAAAGGCCAAGTACACTGAGATCCAGGACTACATCAGAAAGCTGAGAGAGCAGAGACAGGCCGACAAGTAAGCGCTTCATTCATGTGGATGCTACATAAAGAGGTTTGGGTGATTCACGATGACTCTGTTTATCTCTTCGTTTTTCTCTTTGACGTGTAATCATCAAAGTCCTCTTCAATGTCTTCTTCCTTGTCATCGTCCGACACATTCACGTCTTCATCGATGATCTCATCTTCTATCTCTTCATCCTGTTCTACTGAGCCGTGCGAATAAAATGAAATAAAATGGATTCACCTCTTCGATTTCTTCTTCAGAAGATTCTTCTGGGCTGGACGTTTCTTCCTCTGAAGAGTCTGTCACCTGAACGAGTGAGAAGAGGAGCTTCTTCCTCGTTCACCTCTGGACTCGAAACTGGTGCTTTAGAGGATGGTGGCTTCCTGGGTGTCTCTGTCTTGGAGGATACCTCTACTTTAGAGGAAGCCTCTACTTTGGATGTCTCTGTCTTAGTCGTCTCTGTCTTAACGTTCACTCTACCGACTCGACGTCAGATTCTACAACGAACCGAGGTAGGTATTCACTTGACGGGGGCAGTGGTGGAGAGTGACTTCGTCTCATTCTTTTCCTGACGTCGCTTGGGTTGGGTTGTCGAGCTGAGTGGTCTCTTCACTTTAGAGGGTCGAATCAGTTCTTCATAGTCCTCCTCTACCGCTTGTGTCATCAGCTGGCTGCGTCTCTGTACCTTATCGATATTATTCTGAACAAAATTCTGATTGAGGTCAGTGGACGTGTATAATTGTTCTCGTCTCACTTTTCTATGAAGTGATGGTGTCGGTTTATCGGCCGCGATGGCCAAGGCCTCTCGATGATGCAACAGCTGAATCAGATCATCGCGGCTGATCCATCGTGAGTGATCGAGTGGTCAATGACATACCTCATGTTGGCCGTGTATCTGTGCAAGGCTTGCTGTTGAACCGTGTCTCTGTTCTTCTTCACGTAATCGATATCACCCTCCTTGACCCTCTTGGGCTTCTTCGTCTTCCCCTTCATAGCGGGTACGAGATAGATCTGATAAAGTCACTTCACGCCATGATGACATAACTCACGCTCTTCAATTTCTTCTCTCTTTCAAGCTGGGCGGCCGATTGCGGTCGGTATACCCTCGGTGAGCTCTTCATAGAGTAATCCTTGACCTCTCTGGCTCCTAATACCAGATCGTCCAGGATGTCTTGAGCGTGTCCCAATCGCACTTGAGTGTGCTCGTCTAAATATTTTGATCATCATCAGAGGCCAGCGATCTGGTCTCACTCCTCATCTGCCGCCGTCGATCGTCAAACTCATCCAATGTCTCTCCCTCCATGCGTGTCAAATTCATACTGATGCGAGAGGTCCTCGATCTCCGGCTCGTCTCTGAACTGGTGTCTTCCCTGTATTTGTAAGTCACATGACAGAAGGCATTTCACCCAACTGGTCTAATTCTAACATTCTCTGTTGGAACTCTACATCTCCCTCGTTCTGTTCAGTGTACACCGAAGTTAAGGTACTGAGGTTACGAGAACGAGCCAATAGTCGATCTTCCCCTCTAAGAGTGGCCGTTAAACCTGAATGTATTATGAACGTCACTGTAAAGGTTTTCACTACTCAGCGATGGTGAGAGAATTTCGTTGTGGTTTAGAGAGCTGGTGAACACGTCAACTGGCATGACGATGATGTAACGCACCTTTCTTCCCATGCTGTTTTGAGAGTGGGCGACGTGATGGTTTGTTTTGGTGATGACGATAATTCCAACGTAGGAGACGATATCCTTGAAGAGCTTGATGACTCATCTTGGATGGTCAGACTCACCTTTGTAGTAATGCTTTCGCTCGTTCGGAGACATCTAACGGGCTGGTACTGCTGTGTCTCTTCAGATGTTTGAACGTCATCATCCATCTCTTGAAATACCTCGTTTTAGCAGCCAGTTGTGTCACTCTCTGTGCAGAATGTGCCAGTTGCAGCCGCCTAAGACGCTCCTCTAGTAGAATGTTTTCGTGTTGAATGTTCTGAATGGGGCCATCCTCTTGGCTGTTTAGTTTCGATTCGACGGAAACAGATTGCCTGGAGGCGATGGCGGCTTCGACGAGTGCGCGTTCATGTTCTAATTTTTGATTCTCCAGCATGATCTGGTGCAACCTCTCTAGGTGAGCGTGATCAGCGGCAGCCCTCTCAGAGGCCTTCACTGTGTGACTCGACTTAATCTTCGTCTCTTCATCACTGTCACTGAATGAGATGTCGTCCAGGCCATCATTCTTCTTCGCTTTCGGTGATTTGGTATCGTCGTCTGAGAAGAGATCGTCATCGAGGTCGGACATGTGCTACCAAAAAAGACACTGAGGCTAAATCTGACAGGAGTTTGTAAATCGAACTTTCTCGTTTCGGCCAAAATCACACCACCATCATCCCGCATCGCTCACAGCATGAGTTCTTTCATCGTTTTACGATACAAGAACATGTGATGAAACACATCAACGCAGACTTTTTGATTCTATTTGAACAATTGTGTTACAGCCCCATCCTCTGCCCCAACTTGGTGCAGAACTCTTGTGCCATCTGAATCGACAGACTGGGTGACCTAACGACAACTCCTCCGTTCTTTGGAATGATGATGATGAGCACTCCAGAGTTTCCCCACTTGGCGATGAGAGGCGTGTTTCTCACCTGCAGCGTCGTCAATCACCTCCATCATCACCTCCATCATCACCTCTCCCGTCTGTGATAAGACGTCTAAGACCTTCTTGACCTGTCCCGGATCGACAAACTTGTTACCAGAGGGGTGGGCTCCCTCGTTTGCGAGAGAAGCAGCGAAGGTGGCCGCACCGATGGGATCTACCTCACAAGCAAAGAGGCCCAACAAGGCGTGAGTCAATTTTCCCACTTTGACCGTATGGGGCAGGGACCCGTGGGCTTTCTGAACGGCTTCAGAGTCCATCTACAACGATCACGTGACTCACCATGTGATGGAGGAGGGAGGTCAGTTGGTGACCCGCCTTACTCTCTTCGATGTCCAAGAGGACGGGGAGGTTGCAGGCCACGCGGGTGCCGGTCAATCCGGATAATTTACCCAAAATGGCCGCGGCACGGGCGGACTCGGTGCCCTTCATGCCGTTGTAGACGGCCGCGGCACCCGTCGGGATGAACGGATTTCCCAAGGAATTTCCGTGGAAATATTGGTCCTCGGGTACGTACTCCCTTCCCACAAGCTTGTCGACCTGTACGCATCAGATGCAGTGTTACGTAACGGTACGTACCGCGTCGCCTTGTTCTGCCAGGGCGGCGATGTACACCGGCAGGGTAACGGCGCTGCCCAACGGGAAATGGCGGGAAGGTGTCTCCCCCGCGGAAAATTGTTGCCCGGTAACCGACACCGCGGCCAGTCCGAATTGTTCCGGGTTCCCGCCAAATTCGGGCGAGGCCTGCCACTTGTCCTGCACGACGTTCACGCGAGATTTCACGGAGATCTCGCTATATCCTCACCTTGCTCTTTCTAACTTCGGCGAGGACGGCCGTGAGGTGGGAGGTAAACTCGTCCCATTCGGGTGTGGAGGCAGAGGCGGCAGGAGTGGGGGCAGCAGCTGGAGCGGGTGTGGGAGCGGGAGCGGCAGCTGGAGCTGGCGTGGGAGCGGCGGCGGCCGCCTTCACGGGTGGAGCAGCAACCTTACCTGCAGCGGCGGGTGGTACTCCCGACGAGCGCAAATTCTATTCTCTTCAGATTCATGAAACCGTACACGGACGTGTCGTGTGAAATTCGAAGGAAATTTCACCTGTCTGGCGCCGGCTGGAACGATGGGAGGTGGTAAGACATCGCTGGCGGCGTACACGCCGGACATCTTGTGTGTGACGGTGGGTGGTGCTGCGGCTGGAGCGAGTGTGGGAGCGGGGGTGGAGGCCGGGGTAGGTGCGGGAGCGGCTGCGGGTATGGGTGTGGCGGACATGACGGAGCTGCCCTCCTCTGAGAAGAAGGAAGAGGCGGGAGAGAAAGAGGATCCCATCGAAGTGGAAACCGTCTTCGATTTTCGGCTGGGTGCTCTCCTTCCCTTGGCTGTTTTCCTCAGGATCTCGAAATTTCACCGAGATTTCCTCACCTCCACCGGACCTGCGAACGACAGAGAGTCTGTCGTCACGTGACTTGATGGACAGCATCGATCCCTCCGTGTCATCTTCCTCTGATGCGGCGGCCGGCGGCAGAATTTCGATGAGTTCTACAAAGGTAGAGGGGAAATATCCGTTCCTGCCTTCACCCCCCTCCGATGAAACTTGTCCCTGCCACCATCCAGACTCTTCTTGGATCTTTCTCTCCATGAGAACGAGAGATCTCACGGAAATTTCATTTCACCCCGATGTCGATGGTCTCGCCGGCGTACAAGTCGATCTCTCCCTCTCCGTTGGCATGGTAATCTGCGATGACTCTGCACTGTCTGACGGCGGGGGCAGGTTCTGGTTCGGGCTCGGGCTCCATGATGATGGGAGGAGGCAGTGGAGCCGAAGCTGCTACCTGTGAGACCTTCACGTTGGCGGCACGGGCGGCCGTGGGGCCCGGGCGAGCGGGCCGCGAGCTGCCGCTCGGTGGAGCGGAGGACGGGGGAGGCGGGGAAGCGGCGTTGGCGGGAGGGGAACTGGCGGGAACGGCCAGGGGAGCTCCGGGCATGGCCACGCCTGATGACGTCACGCCACGTCATCACACCATCTCACCTCCGATCTTCTGTACGAGGTCGGCGTTGAGCTTCTTGGGCCCATCCTGGGAAGGAGAAGATCTCAAGCCGGGGGGAGGAGCAGCCGCCGCCTTGGGAGCGGCCCTGGGCGGGGCGGCCGCGGCTTGTGGAGCTGGAGCTCCAGCGGCCGGCGGAGGAGCGGCGGCCTTGATGGCCGAGCCACCGGAGCCGGGTGGACCACGGCTGGCCAGCTTGCTGCGCAGCTCCGACATGTTCGGCATGCCGCCCGGGATCATACCGGGCATGGGGACACGGGCGGCAGGGAGGGTGGGCTGAGTGGATGTCAGGGAGATTTCGCCGTGATCATCTACAACGCTCACCTCTGGCTCCTCCACTGGAGGGGGTGGTGAGGCGGGCGCGACGGGTTCTGGAATAAATTCGGGTGGTGGAGGTGGAGAGTAGCCCTCTGGGAGCTGTGAAGGTCAATTTGTTTGTTGGGTTGGTATGGAGACGCTCACTTGTTCACAAAAGTTGGAGGGAAAGAGACCAGTCTGTCCGTTGAGATCACCTTTCCACCATCCAGATGGATCTTCTTTTATGACGGTGATGATGTCACCTTCCTTCATGCACAACTCGAGGGGATCCTGATTGATATGTGTGAGATGAAGGTGATTTCGTTCGATGAGTCTCACGGTGGCCTTGTATTCGTAGAGCGCTTTCATCTTCTTCTGAGGACCTCCTTCTAAAAAGAGTGTGGCCCACTTGGCCTTAGCGGTCTGGATCGGGTGTCAATCAACCGGTCGAGACGCGGATCTATACGAATACCTTCTCTATCGTAATAACGATCCCTGTCTTTGCCACCTCCCATTTGGTCTTGATAGGGTTGATTGGTGCGCAGAAGACGCCCTATGTGAATCAATTGGAGGAGCGCTCTCGAGCCGCAGTGCTCACCTCACAGACAGCTGGTCCTCCTCTGAAACCCACACGAAGGCCAGAGGGGGTCACCATTACATCTGTGTCTGTCTTCTTAATCCCTGCAGGTGCAGGGACAGTTACGGTGATACCAGAGGGGCTCTGTTCCCATTTATAATCCATCTTCTATGAATCCGAAGACCTGCTGACCGAAAATCAGCCATACTCAAACCAACGTGCAGCATGTGGAGGTCAATCATACACATATACATATTGCGTGTCAATAGATCTATCGGATGGCTCTCTCTTGGCCTTACCTTAGAGGATGGTTGATCTGGTTCCGCGAGGTGTGTCAAATGTCCTTTGCTTGCGTAAATCAAAAAAAATTTCTCTCAATTTTATTCAGCTACTAGCCCATCTCCCCCTTAGCTCTTCTTCCTTCTTCTGCACCGACACTCGCAGCTGTACCATCCTCTGTGAGATGTATTCACGATCTGCTGCAGCTCTCAGGCTGTCGTCTCCACTCAATTTCTTCTCCTCTCTCGACAGGGCCTGGGATGTTTAAATCTCATCTTCGATGTGAAGATCACCTGCATCTCTTCCATCTCAGACCAGCTCATCCTCTCTCTCTCTTTCACGATATGGAGTGTGGCATCGTCAACTCGACCGTAGAGGAGCGCATGGAGGACTCGTGGCTCGATGCGGTATGGGTTGGCTGCCCCTCCTCCCTTTCAGATGATGAGTGTCTGTCATGGATAGTCTCGAACCTCGTAGAAGCCCAGTCTGTCGATGAAGTCGAGGATGCCTGTGGCGATGCAGCATGAGAAGCGAAGTGATGGGTTCTCCAGCGTATATTCTTCCTTCCATTGATTGTTCAGGGGTGAGTCTGTCAGTGGCTTCAGAAATGAGGATGGGTGTCATTCATACCTTTATGAGAGTCATTCCAAAAGGGAGAGAATTGATGGGCGTTGAATACTTGTCTGTGAACTATGAGTTGTACTTTCTTGTGATCTGGCGTATCTAATTGGATGTCAATGGATCTCATAAGACCGAGACCATCTGCCTGTCGTATCGATTCGGCTCGATGAATTATCTGTTTTCTTCAATACAAAAAGTCGTGTTGAGGAACTCACATCTCTGACGGATGCAGCTAGGGCGGTGTGAGTTGTCTTCAATGATTCAACTGTCTTCCAATCATCCTTGATGACCTCTATGATGTCTTCATCTTCTCCAATGAAACCCGCAAATGAACGATATCTCCAGTCAGGATCAGTCGAGTTGTCGTGTATAGGTCTCGATCTTCGATTGATTTCCGCTATTGTAATTCCATTGATGTTGTCTATGTCTTCTAATTCATGAATCGAGTGTATCCGTGTGATGCTGGACATCATCGCGATCTGTGACCTTCTTTTCGGTGAAAATTTTTGGCGCCAATTTGAATTTGAAAAGTCCCGATCACACATACACAAACGGATCATCATCGTCCTGGCAATGAAGAGACTGAAGAAGACACTCTACACTCCCAGTCACATGGAGTCTCCACAGTTCTCGATCGGCATCGAGAGTCTGATGGATGAGCTCACATTGGACGAAGAGCTGGATTTCACCGAGACGAACAAAGAGAACAAATCGAACGCGACGCCATTATTTGGAAGGAGGAAGGAATTCGACGTGAAGAGCAATGCCACTCCCAAACCAAGGCAAGAGGAGAAGAAGGACAATGATGAGGAAGGATTGTTACTCCCACTGACCACTGAGCAACCTGAGAAGTTACGTCGTCTCAAGAAGATCACGTCCATCGAAGAAGATCTCGAGTTCGATCTCGAAGAGGAACCGATCCGCCCGGCGAAGCCCGTCACACTGCAGCGCAGCAGATTCCCCACTCGCGATGAACCCATCCGAATGGAGAGCCCTTCCTCCAAGAAGAAGCGTGAGGTCGTAGAGGAACCCGAGATCAGACGTCCATCGAGAAGGATGGAGATCGTAGAGGAGGAAGAGGAGGAGGAAGAAGAGGAAGAGGAGATCTTGATGATCGACCAAGGTCCCTGGCACCGTCAAGGCTCGAGCGCGCTCCTCCTGCCCCCACCCGAGGCGAAGAGGGACAAGAACTTCATCATCAGCATGGACCTCTACAACTACCTTCATCCACATCAGAGGTGATCATCCTCCACTCTTTGTTCACATCCTCAACTGATCACACACAGAGAGGGAGTCATCTGGCTGTGGCAGCTTCACCACAAGAACGAGAACTCGGGTGGCATCTTAGGAGTGAGTTTCCTCCATCTGCAATCCTCTGACCCGATGACAGGACGACATGGGCATGGGTAAGACGCTGCTCATGGCCACCTTCGTCTTGGGACTTTTCGCCGGTCGATCGGCATCGAGGATCGTCATCGTTCTCCCCAACGCTCTCATCGCAAACTGGATCAGTACATTCGACACACAGATCAAGTGATATCCACGACATCTGAGCGAAATTCTGATTCTCAGCAGGAAGCTCGAATCCGGCCCTCGAGTCAAATTGTTTCACGGGGAGAACAAGAACCTGAGGGAGAGAGATCTACAAGTGAGAAGAGGGTTATAGACATTCAATTGATCGTTGTAGACCGTGTTAGATAAGGGAGGTATTCTCATCACCACCTACGGTATCGTTCAGAAGAACGCAGAGCAATTGCAGGGAAAGAAAAAGTGGGACTACACCGTACTCGACGAGGGACACCGCATCAAGGTGGGTGATTCGCGAAAATTTCGCTGAGATTCCATCAGAATCACAATTCGGAGACGGCAAAGGCGGTGAGAGAGATACCCAGCAGGCACAGATTCGTCATCACCGGTACACCCATCACGAACAATTTGAGGGTGATTCATCTACACAGTTGTAGACGGACTGACATCAAGCAGGAGATGTGGTCTCTCTTCGATTTCGCGATGCAAGGGCAGCTACTGGGAGACATCAAGTCCTTCAGAACTCGATTTGAAGATGCCATCAACAGGGTGAGGTGGATGACACCGATGACGTGTGATGACGTCATCACAGATGCACGACAGAACGGCCACCGATTACGATCGCTGCGTGGGCCAGACTCGCTCCCAAGAGTTTCAGAGACTCATCTCTCCCTATTTCTTGAGAAGAGAGAAGAAGGATGGTGAGCCTTCGATCTACAACGTGCCATCACGATGACTGACGGGATAACAGTGAAGAATATCATCACGGCGAGAAAGAATGATTTCGTCGTGTGGGTCAGAATGTCCGAGGCACAGATTCGCACCTACCAGACTTGTCTCAAAACCGAGACCATTCAGAAGGTACGTCAGCACATCACATCGTCGATTTGGCATTTCACATCGTCGATGCGTGTAAATCATCGCGTGACCAGGTGGCCGTGACGCATCAAGCCTTGTTGGCCATCAGCATCATGAAGAAGATCTGTGATCACCTCCTATTGCATCGCTCGAGCGAGGAAGAAGAACAAGTCGATACGAACAATCTCACCATCGACGCCATCATCCAACAGTCCGGAAAATTACAGTACGTACCCCACGCCGTGTGACGCCGTGTGATGACGTCATCAGGTTCCTCGCCGAGCTGTTACCCAACTTGAAGAAGGAAGGCCACCGTGTTCTCATCTTCTCTCGGTCCACTCGGATGTTGAGCATCATTGAACTGCTCCTCAAGCACTTGGGTTATTCTTTCATGCGCATGGATGGAAGCATGGTGAGTCATTCGAACGATCGATCTACAACGACTCACGTCTTATTCAGAAACCGGGAGACAGACAGAAGTTGATCGACGAGTACAACACGAATCGAAAGATCTTCTGCTTCACCATGACGACACAAGTCGGTGGCCTGGGTATCACCCTCAATTCTGCCGATCGTGCCATCGTCTGTAAGTCCACCATCATCCATCCTCTCCCTTCTATTCTTCTCCTTTCTATTTCCTTCCCTTCTATTCCTCTCCTTTCTATTCCTCTCCTTTCTATTCCTCTCCTTTCTATTCCTCTCCTTTCTATTTCTTTCCTCCTACTCTTTCACATTCTACTCCTCTCCCTTTTATCCTCAACTTATTTCTCATGCATTGTACAGTCGATCCATCTTGGACAAACGAAGACAATCAAGCGGTGGATCGTATCTACCGCATCGGTCAAGACAAGAACGTCGTCATCTACCGCCTCATCACGACGGGAACCATCGAAGAGAAGATGTACAGGAATCAAGTCCACAAGGGAGCTCTCATGAAAAACGTTCAAGAGCAGCAGTACCACCGTTACTTTTCGAAATCTGAACTGCACGACGTCTTCGAGCTGGGAGACACCCACCAATCGGAGACACAGAGGTACCTCAGGGTGAGATGAGGTCACGTGACGTGTGATGACGTCATCACAGGACATGCACTCGCATGAGAGGGTGACCGACGGCGAATTGGATGCCCACGTCAAATTTTTAGACTCTTTGAAGAGCGTCGCCGGTATCAGCGATCACAATCTACTCTACACGGAGGCCACCGAGGAGGCCCGTGGAGAAGTGGTGGAGGAGAACACTGAGATGGTTCAGAAGAATGAGAGGGCTCCCAGGGAGAGGAATGGAAGGGCGAAGCCCGTGGGAACGAGGACGGAGCCGATCTGTCTGGACGACGTGAGGAATTTTCGCGGAAATTTCTGTGAAGATATTGAGACATTTCAGATACTGCAGAACGTGAGGGTGGGAGCGGAGGAGAATGTTCCGAGAGAAATCGTGGATATTATCGAGGAAGAAGTGGCGGAAATTTTGGAGAAAGATCAAGGAGATTTCGTGGAAATTGTACAAGGAGAGACTCCAGACACCCCAGAGACTTTGGAAGTCATCCCGGAGGAAGAAAATTCGCAGAACCTTCACGGAACGGAAATTTCGGAGGAAGAATCGGAGAATCCGACGGCGGGCGAGACGTGCGAGGAGGAGCGTCCACCGTTTACTTTTGGGTGAGTCTAAAAGTATGTATGGAGGCTGACTCTGTGGACAGGGAGGAGAGAGAGGTGGAAGAGATGATGAGGTGGATGGACATGTACGATGAGACGGAAGATGAGTCGGTCTTGTATCATCTGGTTCACGCCCTGAGGGAGAGGGCCATCCTGTAATAAATTTCTTCTCCTGTATCGTTCATTATCATCTTCACTTGACCACTGATAGAATCCAAACAAAGGCTATATAGAAATACTCGATTGTGATGCTATTCGGTTTATTAAAAATTTCTAAGCCACCAACTTGAGGTGCGAGGAAGAGATCTTCATGAACTTCTCGGCCACCTTGTCATTTGTGGCCAAGTGATGTGGTTTCACTCTCTGATTGCTTCCCCAATAGTCCCCGCTGCTCTTCTCTGCATCAGGATGCGTGGCAACTGATCGGAGGTCAGAAGATGATCTCACGATGATCATCTCGATGACGTTCGTGTCAATGGCGTGAGCTCACCATAGACAGAGGTAGAAGCACCGTACTGTGGTGTTCTATAGATGTAACTCGTTATCGTTCGGCTGATCCACTTCATGGGCTGGGGGAACTTCTCGAAGAAGTCGGATGTAACAGCACCGGGGTGCACACCGTGGAAGACAATGTCAGGGGAATACTTCTTGCTCATGTACCTACGTCGTCCATCAGTTCATCTTCGATGACGATCGAGAAAGATGACCATCACCTGACGAACAGCAAGTTCATCAGTTTCGTTGCGCTGTATTGACTGAATCCAGAGTTCTTCCTACAGATGTCATTCAGTTCGATGATACTATGCATGGGCTCACTTTGAAATCTCCATGTTGGATAATTCCTCTTCGGAGGAGAGGTAGTGGCCGGCAGAAGATAATACCACGACCCTTGAGGGTTTTCCAGGCTTAGATGCTTTGCGTAGGAGAGGTAACAATCTCTCGAAGAGCAGATGGTGTCCCAGATGATTCGACTGATACCTATCATCGTCAGAACATCATCCTTCTCGTCTCTCGCATCACATCTGATCGTAGCCGTCCGCAGTCTTTGCGCCCAACTCGTAGAAGCCGATGCCGGCGTTGAGGATGAGAACGTCGATCTTCTCCTCCTTCTTCTTCAACTCGGCTGCGGCTGTTTCGACGGAGGCGAGTGAGTCGAGATCCAAAGGGATGACTTCGAAGTGAGTCTTACTGTTGGATGACCTCAGCTCTTCGATGGTTTTCTGACCCTTCTGTGCATTCCTGGAGGTGATATACACCTGTACGATGTTGGAATAGATTGTGACATAGCACTCGTCTCGACCTTTTCAGCACCCATCAGACCGATTTGTTTAGCAGTTTCTTTTCCAATACCTGTTGTGAGGTCAGATCATGTCATCGAAGGATCGTTCACCAGTATTCGCACCAGTGATGACAAAGACCTGGACAATATCAGTAGGTGAATGTACTTTCTGTCGTATCATCACCTTTCCAGTCTGATCGACACGAGGGGCGACAGGCTTCCTCTTAAAGAACAACTCTCCCAAGAGGTGGTAGAGGAAGATAACCAAGTAGGCGATTCGCTGTGTGATAGACATGAGCCGAGTGTTTGTTTTCTGATCGTGACTCATGCGGCACCATTTTCTCCTCGTTCGGACTGCGGAATTCCGCGGTATCAACATTTCCTGGAATATGCACCCACCTCTAAAATGAGAATAAACTCAGTAAAAATGTTTTTCAACCACGGTAAACTTACCGAGTCAAAAAGCGTTAAAAGCACTTCCCAACATTTGTACTAAGCAGAACTGCCTTGAAATCAAAAGCTACGATACGATGGATTCCTGTGCGATCTCTCATCACAGTACTAGCATCGCCCATGTTTGCTTACCTGACGAGTTCGGCATGGGATCGTGGGTGATCAAGCAGGTATGATCGTAGCTGTGGTTTCACGATCTATTCTTCGTCCACTTGTTGACGATTGTCTGGATTCTCGATCTGCTTTCGTCCAGTTGGATTCTCGTTCTCCAACTCGGTTGCTCTGACATAGATGAGAGTGAATACAAATGGAGGCTTCCGCAGCAAATTGTGTAGGAGGATCTGAATTCTTTTCGTGATGTAAGCACAGTTTCGATGCAAAGAGAAGAGTTTTTAGGTAATTTATTGTAAGGTAGTACATGCCGCAGAGGTAAAATTAGCACTGGGTGGACAAGAGGGATTTGTCAATACCAGCAGCCAGGAGGTACTGGAAGTTCCAGGCGTTGTAGTTTCCGTTCCAGTTCCAGAAGGTGAATCCATCTCCAGTTCCGTAGGTCTTGAGCTGCATCATCCATCAGTCATCCACCATCGTGTCGGTGATGATAATGAATTCTTCTCACCTGGGCGTTGGTGAATCCGACAATGTTGTCGTCTCCGAAGTTGTTACCGGCGGACCATTCTCCGACGATGACCTTCTTGGTGGGGTTGGCCTGATCTACATCAGTTTCACTTGATGTCTAAGACTCACGTCCTTGACAGCCTTGATCTGCCAGTATCTGTCCCAATTGACGTAACCGATGGCACCACCGGACCAGGGCTGATCGGCGGGTCCTAAATCCGTCAATCTACAACGCTGTTGTAGAACGATGATTCACCTCCGAAGCAAGAGTAGAGGTGGAGGTCGAGCCAGATGTTGGTGTAGTAGTTGTCTTTCATGAAGGGAACCCACCAGCCCTCGACTCCAAACTCGAAGGGAGCGATGAGAGGGTTCAGAACGATGTTCGAATGGTGAGAGAACTGTCGGATGACTGCAACATCATGAGTCACATACTCGCATGAAGTATAGAGGTACTCACTGCTGTAAGCGATGGCGTAGTATCTCTGAAGGGCAAAGTGCTGCGGAAGTGTCAGTCGATATTTTGTGATGGAGTGAGACTCACGTCTCCCTTTGGCTCGTTGAGGAGGCCAAAACCCCACAGGGCGGGGTGCTTTCCGTATCTCTGGGCGTAGAGACGGATGGAATCAACGGTGGCGTCCTGGTTGTTGACGTATCCGTCCCAGTAGTGCTGCTCTCGTCAGCTTTCGTGACGGATGATGATGGATGATGGATGGTGATGATGACTCACATTGCCAGAGTGATCGCCGGGGGCAGAGTGGTCGTCACCGTTCTGAGAGCCGGGAGCGGCGTGCATCTCAAGGAGGATAGCGATACCGTACTGCACAGCGTCAGGAGGTGAAGCAGATGTAGACACGCGATGATGATGATGATGTCGGACGATGAAGCACCTGGTGTCCCCACTGGAAGGCCTTGTCGATGTACTTGAGACTTCCCGATTGGTAGTCTTGGCCATCGAAGGTGTTGTTGAAGGGGGCGACGGAAGTGTTTCCGAAGATATCGTAGATGCTCCACCATCCGACGGGCAGACGGACCAAGTTGATGCCGCTGGCGGACATCTTGGCGAAGTCGGCCTCGGTGATGGCAGAAGACCACCACTGCTCCATGACGGTCTGTCTGAGTCCCTTGCTGGTGAGAGTCAGATGAGACGAAAGGTGGTATTCCGTCACCTCTTGAGGCACTGCTCGACTTGGTAGCTGCCTCTGTATGTGTCGGTGCTGCAGTTTCCGAGGGTCCAGACGGTCTGGTTCATCCATGCCTCCAATACGAACCAGTTCCCGAGGTTGACTCCTATCATTCTTCATCAGAACCATCGTCTCTCATCATCTCCATCGTACCTCTGGGCTGAGAGATGCCCTTGGTGACGTTGTGGAGACGCTCAGCGCGACAGACGGCGACTGGATCAGGCTTGGGTACGTGGGGTCCTGGGGGTCCTGGAGGTCCTGGACGGTCAGCTCCATTGTGGCCTGGCTGACCCAAGGCGAGAGCGACGAGGCCGAAGAGGGCGATGATGACCGATGCGCGCATTGCGGCTGTGGTCTTGTTGGTACAGAAGAGAATGAAGCTTCGACGGAGGAAACGGAACACAGTTCCTCATCCGACATCGGAGTAAATCGAGCAAAGGAGTCTCTCAGAAAAATATGGTCCCCTATGGACGTGTGACCAAGATGACGAGAACTGGCTGGCACCGCTACGACAAAACTGCCATAATAATATGGATACCCCCCGAAGAGCCCGCCTTCCATTATAATATGAAGAGCTTCGTCAGGCTGGCTCTATGATGATATTCAACAAGGATCTTTCGACAAGATTGGATGAGCTTACCTGTCCGTGACAAGCCATGTCATTCAGATTCCTTCCGGGAAAATTGCGCCTCCGCGGCGAGCGGCTCGCAAGATGAGACAAATCCATGGCGGCGAGGTGTTTCATACAAATGATCCCTCATTCTTACTAAAGAAAGCGTGACGTTATATATGTGTGTTTGACGAATGCTCTCAGAGCAGAAGTTCCGCGAGATTAAGTCGCAATCATTCGGTGTTTTGTCGTCTACGGTGGTTGTTATGAGACGAGATATCTGGCTGGGTTGATCGTCATCAGTAACAGTGAGACACAGCCTATGCCTATGCTGCCGACCAGTGTCGCACGTTGTACTTCATCATGAGAGGGTTGTTGTCGAAAAGCGCGCCAATAAACTGTTTGTAGATGGACCAATTATCAACCTAACCATTTTTTTTAGTGATCAAGACCAATCATGCCGAGAAGAGCTGCACACACGAAGGTGATGAACAATGGCCACATATCGTTTCTGAATCAAGCAGCCGATGGTAAATAATGCAAATACCAAACAACGCAACAACAAACCAAACACCGTGGACGGCAAAAGATCACAACCAACAAAGTCAACACCCAAAAAGATAGTAGAAGAGAGGGTAAGCATTCACATACAATTCAATGATCTGATCTCTCCAGCCCGGTGCCGTCAGCCCCATCAACTTCGGTATCAAGACACTGGAAGAGTTGATGAGAGAGAGGGACATTTCTTCTCCATCCTCAAATTCTCCTCCAAATGGAGCACCGAGCAGCCCAACACAACCATCTATAGACGGTAAGCCATTCAAAGCCGTTCAGTCGTCGTGGTGAAAGTGGAATGACTCTGGGCAACCACGGTTATGCAACCCTCCTCAGTATATGTCTATCGCAGAATGATCTCAAGAACTCGCGTTCTTCATGAGAAGCGGTCCACATTTCGTCCACGAAAAAGACATACAATCGTTTTCCATGATTAACCGATGTTCCACAGAGGTAGCCACACCTTCCAAATTCCCCTCACAGGTGATTCATCTTCGTCATACAATCGCGATGTTAATGTGATCAGACAAAGAACCTTCCACACAAGAGGCAGATGGAGGACCCACAAGACGAGACGAGGAAGCAGCTGAAGATCGAGAACGACACACCACCATCGACCAACGAAACAACGCCAACGACCGAAGCCACATCAACGGACGAAGAAGACATCGATTTAGAGAGGGAATTAGAGGACATCGAGGTATGTGTAATGAATGTGAGACAGAAGAACTGAGACGAAGACAGCTGGATGGCGTAGAGATGAGCGAGGAAGAGATGGAGAGGCTGTTATCTGAAGAAGGGCTCTGAGGAAGAACAAGAATAAAACGAATGAAAAGTGAAAATCGGTTTTCTTTGAAACGCAAAATTGACAAAGTGATGCGATGCATTTTACATCGGTCGAACAGGAGTCACATACAACATGAGACGCATCTTTGGAGGAGGAAAACCTGCGACACCTCAACCCACGTTGGAAGAGGCCACACAGAGAGTGAGAATTCGGAACGTTTCGAATCACTTTGACCCATCGGAACTTGCCTGTGTACATGAGCGTGAATTGAACGGCTCAGGTGGATGCAAGAGTCACTGTTATGGATGAAAAGATTCAAAAGTTAGATAATGAGTTGATTGGTCTGCGAGAGAAGATGGCAAAGGTGTGTCCTCCTTATTAGAAACGATTCCACTTGCCATTACATTCCTGAGATCGGCTTCTCATCCTACCAGGTTCGTCCTGGAACAAGTACACATAACATGCTGAAGCAGAAAGCATTAAAAGTACTGAAACAAAGGAAATTGTGAGAGATCCATCGACTCTGTTCCATTATGTCGTTTCTCATGGTGGTAATAGGTATGAAGGTCAGAGAGATCAGATGATGAATCAGAGTTTCAACATGGAACAAGTGAGCTTCACAACTCAGAGCATGAAGGACACCATCACTACCGTCGGTGCAATGAAGACGGCAAGCAAAGAGATGAAGAAGCAGTTCAAGCACCTCGATATCGACGAGATTGATGTGAGTCATCTCTACCATCATCTTGTGACTCTGCTTTAGAACCTGCAAGATGATCTGGCAGACATCTACGATCAACACAATGAGATACAAGATGCACTCGGAAGATCGTACGACGTGGGAGAGATTGACGAGTCCGAGTTAGATGCAGGTGATGTGTTGTTTGGAGGCATCATCGAGATGTTGACGTTGGTAACAGAGTTGGCCGCCTTAGGAGACGAGATCGAACTAGACTCAACGCCTTCTTATTTGAACGATACGCCAGCACTTCCAGAGGTGCCAAACGATTCAGTTGCGATGCAACAAGCTGCCGCGATGAAATAAAAGAGATGGTGTACATGTTTCTCTTATCAAATCAATATATCTCACGATTCCTGTACATTTTATACCGTACCAATGATACGAATTGTTCATAGCAGACCCTCTTGTAATAATTTGGCCATCATGTTTAGGTCCCTGCACATCGTCTCCGACTCCTTCATCCTGGCTAAAATGAGGACCAATTCCCTCCTAACGTTGTTGAGACGAGGATCGGTATTAAGAACATGCTTGATCTGCGTTGGATTCGAAGAGGATCTGGGGTGGGGTTGCGATGCCCTCATGCCTCTCTGAAAAGGATTCGCCTGGTGTGCGATATACATGGAGGAGATAGACTGAGGTGTTTGCTGAGCGGGCATCCTTCGTGTCGTCGTGGAGAGTGGAGAAGACTTTTGGGACTTTGAGAACGAACGGATTGGAATGTCTTTCGAGTGAAATTTCAATTTTGATACAAGTTCGTCGCGATGTCTCAGGGGATGGTAGGGACACGCTGTGGTTACGTGCCTAAGACGTCGCACTTCTCACACGTGAAGGAAATATCGGGGAGGTTTCGCTCTCCATCTACAACGGATGAGACTATTAGACTTGTGAGTGATTATCGATCAATCTGTGGGGGGATGGAGTGATCAATGGGTTAAACGACGGCGATGATTCGTTCTCGAAGCGGTTTTGATATTGAGACACGGGAACATTCATCCAATGGACACACGAATCAACGTGTATTGTGATGAAAATAGGGGGGTTGACAATAACTCTATCAATTGAGATATGGAATCGGGATGTCTCAAGATTGTTTGCTGAGGGATGGGGATCGTGGTTGCGGTTGGATTGGAGGTACGTGTCCTCCAATCGCTTCAGAGTGAACGAAACGAAACGAATCAATTGACAAAGAAGAAGAGGGATCCATCTAAAAGGCGGAATACCGCCAGGGTTTATAGACATAATGAAACACAAGCACACAAGGCTTGCCTCATGTCTCTTAAAAATTTCCCGCCAAATCTCATCTCTGCATCTGGCGTTCTAGCTCGGCGCGTGAAACGGGGCGTCTCCCGGTGAGGGTGTTATCTGTCGGCGTGTACTCTCTTGAGATCACCGGCTCGTAGCTCTTCTCTTGTTCCCTCTGGTTGGAGGTAGGTTGCATTTGTGTGGTCTTCGGAGAATCCCAGCTCCCAGATCGAGTAATGTAGTTGGTTTTAGAGAAGTTAATGTTGGAGTCATATGTGGGTCGTGGTAGTCGATCGACAGATTTTCTCGTCTGGTTCCTACCCCATGACTTAACGTCCTCCCAAGACTCTTCGCATCTCTTGTCTACTAGTACCATGTCGTTCGTTTGTGTGTCGAAAATGCGTGTGTCCTCTCGGTCGTATTGAATTAGTATGGAAGTATGAATACTGCTTGTGCGATGTTGGTTAATGTGATGTTTGTTTGTGGCTCCACGTGCTGTTTGTGCTCTTCACAGAAGTATCTCAAAACCACAAAAAAGCGGCCTACCTTTCCGGAATTTCTCATGGTTTTCTCAGGTTGGCAGCCCATGCATCCACGTAAGTCCGATTCTCCAGGGTTCATCCTAATCATCAAAGGAGAACATTCTCGGAAGCCTCTTCACATAACCGTTATTTATCATCTATTCATCATCATCATCGTTTCCATCTTCTGATAACATGGCTTCTTCCTCTTCTTCCTCTTCTTTCGCCTTCTTCTTTCCCTTCTTCGTCTGTCTCTTGGTCGGTTTCTTCTTCTCTTTCGGCTCGGCTGTCTTTCTCTTGGCTCCTCTCTTGTTCGTCACCTTCGCGGTCGTGTTGTAATCCATCCCGTCTCCCTTCAACATCTGATTGAACTGATTCCATCAGGACACATTGTAAAGAGGATGTATCCCACCTGCTCGAACTGGGACTTGATCTGAGACGATCCGGGGTCCAAGTGAACCACCGAGAAGGGAGAAGAGATCTCATTGAAGGTGATGAGATCGGGCTGCTTGACGAAAGACTTCTCTGGACGATTTCCCGGGACGAAAGAGATGCACTTGGTGTCTGTGAGGGAGTAGTAGTTCTTCAGGGTCGACTTTAAGAGGAGGAGGAAGCTGAGCCTGGCCATGGACACCGTCTGCTCTTTCAACTGGGTGTCTGTGGGGGGTCAGCGGGGGTGAAAATGGCGGGAACGGACTCATTGGGGGTGTGGGGTTGTCCTTGACGACGGACTTGATGTATTGCTGTACAGGGCTGGAGTGGAGGGAGATGAGACGATTCGTGTGGTAGATGACAAAGAGGACCTACTCCATCAGATGCAGCTGTCACTCTCTCTCACCTCGTCTTCCGTAGCGTAAGGCAGGGTGGCCAACGTCTCCGTGACGTACTTCAGATACGGCAGTTTATCCTGTGACACGTCAGCCATCTACAACGATGTAGAACCACTCCCACCTTGTTCTCGTCTTCGAAATTCCTGAGGACCGATTGTAGAACGTGATATTTACTCTTGGGTTTGAACAACTGATACACGGGCGACATGAACGGCTCAGCCTGCCCCGTCCTACTCCCTTCAGTCTGCCATTTTCATCTCTATCTCACCCCGTGCTGTTGATGAAGGCAGAGGGGTAGCTCTTCTTCTGAAACTCGTAGCTCTCTCTCAGTCCATCACAGAATCTCAACTGTAGAAAGTTGGAGTGTTTCTCTGCGATAAAGGTGAGGAGGGCCATGGCCTTCGTGGTCGTTCCCTGAGAGCGATCGGTGCAGAGGGCGATGGTGCAGGGGATGATGTCCGTTGGGTTAGACAGTCCGTGCCTGCAGATGAGAGTGGCCGTCTGCAGGGCAGCCTGCCTCACGGTGGGTGCCTTGTCGTAGAGGGACTTTAAGATCTCGGGTAAGAAGGGTTGGACCATTCCGTGGTCGAGACCCCTATCTACAATCAGCCACGGAGATTTCGATCGGATCGTTTCGACTGACCCCCTGGTGTTCTCGGTGTGGCTCAAACTTTTGATCCTCTTGTCTTCTTCGGTGAGGAGATCTGCGAAGCACTTGACCAGCTGGTATTTGATCTTCGCCTCGTTCGAGCTGAATCCCTTGGTCACCAGGCCCTGCGAGAGAGGTTGGGCCAAGAGGGAAGGCTTTCGGATCAACAGCTGACAGATGCCTTGGTAGGCGGAGCCTCTGAGGTCGTGGCTGTTCCACTTGGAGAAGGAAGAGAACATGTGGAGGGCGGCTTCTACGGGGGTCTTCTGTGGAGGGTGAGGGGGAGCGTTGTAGATGGACTCACGTCGGCCTTGATGACAGATTGGATCTTTTCGGATGAGATGGATTCGTAGTCAAAGTGTCTGCAGACGAGAGAGAGAACCAAGATGGCCCGCATGATGACGGGCATCTGAGCGCTGGGTGGGTCCCTCGATTGGGACTGTCCCAAAGTGTAGTACTTGACGTACGTCTCCTCCATCACTCCAATAAAGTCGGGTGAAGCGGTGGAGATGGAGCACAGTGATTTAGCGCAGCTCTGCAATACCTGACGTAAAGTGAGAATGGCTCGTTGTAGTGGACGACTCACCATGGTACCGTGAGAGGAGAGTGCATCCTTGAGATCGGAGACGATCTGGATGACCTGCTCGCATTGTAGATCGTCAGACAGTGGAACCACTTGACCCAACATGTTCGCCGCGTGAAGGATGACGGTCGCCTCTTCTTTCGTGTTCGCCGGATCTGCACTCCATCAGCCTACCTTTCATGCTGTAACTCACTGTTGAGGTGGGAGTGAAGGATGTTGATGTGGTTGAGCATGACCCTCGGATCTACGGCGCAGAACAGGGCGAGTGTGGTGAAACTGGATGAGTCAGCGTTCATCTCTCGTGTCACACTCACCCAGTGACGACGCTCGCCTTCAGTTTGTCGTGGACGATTTGCTTCTCCTCGATGGACACGCAGATCTCTACCATGGCGTCGCACATCTTCTGACAAGTGACAGAAAAGTTTTTGTCACGTGCGTACATCTGATTCTATGAGACAATTTGTGGTAAATGGTCAAACACACCGCGTTCAAGAGCTGTTCGAGCCATTCGTGGTTCGTTGTAGATCGAACGACGTCCATGATGAGCAAGACGCGATACCTCACGTCGGCGTTCCTTTTGTCAGAGAACCACAATTCTTGGAGTGATTTCGTGATGACCTTGTGATGTCAATCTACAACGCGACTGCCGTCTATTCACCTCCTTGATGTTCTCTTCGTCGTTGAGAGAGGCGACCAACTTACAGCAGATCTCAGAGACGATGGGACCGCAGGGATCTCTCAGGCACAGATCACACAAGATCTTGATGACTCTCTTCCTCACAGAGATTCCAACGTCCAATATCCTCTCTGCGATCATCGTGTAGTACTGAGGAACGTACTCTGGATTCGTAGAGATGAATCTGATGGGGTCAATACGTCGTTGTAGATGCTGATGACGTCATCACCTTCCCACGAGGTCCACGATGGAGTCTCTGACCGATATGGATGGATCAGAGAATCGAGCGTGCATGGCCTTCTGTACACCCTCGTCACCCAGCAGCGTGGGGTCCACCTACTCGATTGAGAAGAGAGAGGGACGACGTTCTTCACCTCGATGGTGGCCGTCATACTCTTGATGGCCTTCGATCGGATGTTGGCCTGAGATTCAGACATGGCGGCCAGGAGCTGCTTCATGATGTTGTCCACGTTCTTGAATAGGGGACGCTTCATGGCAGCCCTGCGGATGATTTCCATCACTTCTTCCTTTCTGGGTACTATGGATGGTCTGCCCTCTACCTTCCAGTTTCTGGAATAGTAGTCCTTACGTCCCTGGAGGGTGTCCAGGCTGGCACCGCAGCTGTCATCTTGATCTAACCATTGGGAGATGAAAAATTGGCGGGAAAAGATGTTGCTGCCGTCCTTCTTCGAATGCGCTGCGAGATACCTCAGTATGACGTCCCTGCGGGCGAGCTCTTCGTCCTGAACGTTCTGTGAGTTTTCGGGTGAGAGGCTGGATGATATCCACCTTGATGACTTCTTTCTTATCTACAACGCGGCAGGAAGGGCAGTTCCAGACAGAAGGGACTTGATCGATGTCTGGTATTCCCACGCAGGCTGCATGGAACCAATTGTGGCACTTATCACAGTCGATCATCAGTGATCCGTCGTCGCCTCTTCCACAGAGGCATCTGCTCTCGTCAGTCTCTCCCTCTCTCGTCTCTCTCACCTGTCGTCTTCTATACCGGATGCTCCACTGACTACCACCTTCTCGTCCTTGATCTCTTCCTCCTTCTCGTCTTTGATCTCTTCTTCCTTTTCATCTTTGATTTCTTCCTCCTTCTCTTCGGGTTCCTCCATCACGCTCTCGTCTAGGACCTTCTCCTCTCCGATTTGGTTGCATTCACTCTTCATCTTGGTTAATATGCCTGGACAATTCAGTCACAGTAGAGAGACATCTTCCATCACCTCCCAAGAGCTCGAGGGCGAGGGGTCTCAGGGCGGGAGAGTCTTGCTTGGCTAAAATTCCGCTGAGAGAAGAACACAGAATCTGAAGGAATAGCTCTGCCGCAGGCCATTCGGGCAGATTCAGTAGAGATTTCACGTCTCCTACGAAACTCTCCAAGATCTGCTTGTAGTCTGCTTCAGCGTTCTTCAATGTGCACCTTTGTCTGTTCAGACCCTGATGGACAACATAGAATGAGAGAAGGTGAGATCTCACTGTTTGATAAAGTAGGTGACGAACGCATTGGCACAGGAGACTGCCCCTGAGTAATTGTTCTCCTTGGATCGGTCCATTCCCGTGCAACTCTGAATGAGTTGTATCACCAGAGCCGTCAGCATCTGCACCGTATGACTGTCATCCGACAACCTGGATCAAATGAGACAAATCACCCTCACATGAATATCTCACTCGTATTGGCGTTGTCTCTTGCTCTTTGGAAGGACCGTCATGGAGTTGAAAATCTCTTCTAATATCATCACACGGTGGCTGACATACTTTGAAAAGATCTGCACGAAGAGATGAGCGAAGGTGACGAGAGGGAGAACTCACGCTGCGGACCACCGTGAGAGAGGGGAGAAGGAGAGAGCCCGTTCCTTCTACAAAGAAGGTGGGGAGGGTGATGTTGGTGATGTGTAAGACCACGTTGTCCGTCATCGTTCGATCCGTCATGAACTCGTTCAGCTTCTCTAAAAGTTCGCAGAATTTCCTGCAGAGCATTGGGAGGACGGAGGCTGTGAAAAAGAGTCAAGGAAATATCACTCGAGCGTGTGAAACATGAGTAAAGGATATTTTCCCTTCTTCTTCGCCTTCTTCTTCTCTCCTTCTCCCTCTTCTAATCCATAAGTCGGATCACATTGCTTGTAGATGTTCTTCTCCAATTGAAATCGTGCCGTGTCTAGGATGGTGTCCAATACCTTTCGTGTCGTCAGGCAAGTTCACCCTCAGCACCTTCACCTCCTCTGAAAAGACTGTACGACTGATATTCGGTGTGACCGAAATGTTCAATGCGATGAGACTGGCTTCCAATGCCGAGATGGGGCCAAAGTGAGTCTGAGAGGGTATTCAGCGCGTGATGTCGGCAGTCCTCTCACCTCTTTCTCTCGCTCGAAGTCGATGATGGATTCTGACTTGGCCTTGATCTTCGCATGCAAGGCCTCGACAAGGGAGGTCAATGTCTCGGTGGAAAGCTTTTGGATCGTCTTCATGGCCTTCATCTTGTTGATCTCGACGGACAACTTTTGTAGCACATCATGGGTACGTCCCTCGAAGCCGTATGGGTGATTTTCCTTCTGATCTCCCTCCTCTTGTGATAAGAATTCAGTGTACTTCTCGATCATGGATTGCAGTCTCTCTTCTTCCGTCTGATGAACGGGAGGTACCACTTGTTGAACGATGAGTGCGGGGTTGGGCATCTTGATTTGATTCATGTGGGGTGGCATCGTGTTAGACATCTTCTGGGGAGGATACTCCATCTGATTTGTACGAAATACATTTGTAGGCTCTCGAGGAGCGAGTACCTTCTTTGTATCAGTGAATGATATTATTGAGGGGTTACGTACTCGGTTTTGGAATTGAGCTAGTTGAGGTTCTGGCATCTGAGGACGATACTGTTGTTGATACTGTGCGTATTGGGGCCATTGCTGCATTTGATATTGTCTTTGTTGCTGTTGCAGCATCTGATACTCCATTTGTCTCTGCGCCTCCATCTCTTGTCGATGCAATTGTTGATTCTGTTGATACAAATGATTCTGATATTGTTGTTGCATTAACTGATATTGTTGCTGCATTTGGTACTATTGAACATTATTTCATGAAAGATCGGACGGTACATACGGGAGGCATCTGTTGGTTGTGATTCTGTGCATCAGTTAACTCGATGAACTGTTGAAGATGAACCGGGTTGAAGTGAGGATGGCCCTCCATCGCGTCCGTGATTGATTCCTCCCGCCAGAATTCGAATTCCTTTGGCGGGAGAGTTGGGACGGCGTTGTATTTCGAAATCCATTTTATTTATAATTTTTCAGCAGTTGGTGACGTGACTCATATCAGATCAGCAACATCATGTCTCTCAATCCAATTCGGTTTTTTGCTGATGTACTGCATCTTGCCAGTATCCTCATCCTTCTTCTCAAGCTTAGAGCAGGAAAGAGCTGCTCAGGTGCGTCTTAATTGGTTGAGCCTCTTCTAATGGCATCAGGAATATCATTGAAGACACAGGAGCTCTATGCTATAGTATTCATCTGTCGTTACCTCGATTTGCCATACAACTACGATTCACCCTACCTGTTTCTCATGAAGCTGTTCTTTCTCTCCACATCGATCGCCATCGTTTATTACATGAGAGGGCCACTCAAATTTACGTATGATGCCGAGCAGGATTCCTTCAGAGTCATCTTCCTCATCGCGCCCTGCGCTGTTCTGGCACTCATATTCAACATGGCATTCACTCCATTCGAGGTGATCCCGTTGATTCACTTGAATGATTCGAATCTTATTGTCGAATAGATCTTGTGGACCTTTTCCATCTATCTCGAAGCAGTGGCCATCCTTCCTCAACTCTTCTTGCTTCAACGAACGGGAGAGGTCAGCAACATCAACTCGCACTACATCTTCTGCCTCGGAGCTTACAGAACCCTGTACCTCCTCAACTGGATATGGAGATATTTCTCGGAAGACGGCCGCACACAGTGGATTGTTTGGTTAGCTGGCATTGTACAAACGGCGATCTACTGCGATTTTTTCTACTATTTCATCCAGAGGTGATCATCTCCACAACATGATGAACTGACAATTGTACAGCAAATACTACAACAAGAAGATGGAATTACCAAAATAAACATTTCGTTCTCAGATCAAATTTGTTTCTGTTCTGTTCATCACTCATGGTACTGCCACAGTGCTCAGGCTAGAACGATGTAGGAGAGAATAACCAGAAAGTGAGAAGTATTGCCCACAATGTAATGCTTGTTGACAAGAATGAGGTGAGTTGAACATTGTTTGGTTGATCTGATGTAAGAAGATTCGATTTGCATTGTTGAGTTCATTCTATTGATTCATTCTTCATACGCTCGAGCGTGGGAATCCTGCCTCCTTCAACCACAGCTCAGACGATGTGATGGATTTCTGATAGATATCTCCAAGCTCTGCCATCTTCTCTCTCTTCTTCTTTCCATCGGCTCCTAAGGCCTTGTTCAGGGTATCCCTCATCTCTTCCTTTCTGGCTTCAGCAGTTCCTAATCGCTTCAGATTCCATGGTGGCCAATGCAACACAAACCCTTCACGACGATGTCCGTCCCGTATAGTTGTTTGCCAACGTTCACGCCTTGAAACACTTGCTTGAGGTGATATCCTATTTCCCACGACCTGGCATCAAGGTCAACTTTTTCGGAGGATTCTCTTTTACCTCTCCACCATGATGGCATTCGTTGGTTGATCGCCCACCAAGGGCCAACCGATCATAACCACACTATAACTGATGCACTCGGTGATGCTACCCCATCCACCTATCCATCGATCAGACGAGCTATGTATGATCATTCGTCACAGTGAGTGAGCATGACGTTCGTTGCAGGATGAGATAAGATGGCGTGCTGTGGTGCCCAGTTGATGACGAGTCCTGTGTGTGTCAACATCTTTCTCTTTTCTCTCGCACCTTTTTTGGATTGTACTAGCACCTCCAGTTTGGTTTCTAGACTCTTGAAGTGCTGTGGCACAGACTTTGCGATTACCACAGGTACATCCATCTCCATGATGACATCGATGAAGTCTCCCATCTGCTCTGCAGGAGGGAAATGCATCGAGCCGAAACTGATGTAAAGGACCGAGCGCTCGCCTGCTGACGTTTATGATGCTGACGTCGAAATGTCACATACCTCTCTCACGAAGGATGCTATCTAAGTATTCCTTCACCTTCTTGGCCGTCTCGGGATCATCGGGTAACTGAAATATGATCATGCTCCACAATTGCACTCATCGTCTTCTCACCTCTTCAGCTGTAGTGACTGGATGAATGGGGAAGGCTCCGCTCATACCACATGGTACGACCTTGTAACCTAAAGCTGATAGCTCTTGACAAGTTTCCCTGGATTGATCATAATTCACGTTGACTACCAAAGTGTCATAAGTGGGGATGCTCCTGGTCGAGTGAGAGAATGCATCAGTGCATCGACTCACCCTCCGATGAGACTGTTGATGACTACCTCCTTGCTCAACTCTGAGTATAATTCTCGAAGGTAGAGAGGTCCGATACCAGGGATGTTCATTGTCCCTCCGTCGGACCGATCGATGACCTGATGTGGATCAGCTCGAGAAGTGATGAATAGATGACCTTCCAGATCTCTTCTGGATCCGTTGGCTTGGGATTATTCAAGATCTGTAAGCCTCTTTGCATCAGCTCTTGGGGAGACAGAGGTAGAAGAGGGGGCGCAATGTATTTGTACAAGGCCAAAGGTTCGGCGGGAAAATAGCACCATATTTTCACTCCTACACATTTCATCAGTTCAAGTGAAGGTGAGAGAGACTGCACCTGGTTGTAGCGCTCTCAGATCTGCTACGGCAGACACAGGTACATTGTTATCTACGATGATTAGGTCCGCCGAACCTCTCTTCTCCAAGACATTCGCAAAGGCGGGCTTCAGCTCTTGTGCGTAACAGGACATGGAAGACAGAATGTCTCCTCCCTCTTTCGGTTGGAAAGTTTCAAAGTGAACGTCGGTACATTCCGTCGCGCCTGCGGAAGACAAGGCACGTTGTAGATCGGTCTTCACCTGATCGATGTGAGTAGGTACTGAACGATCACTTATGCTTCACCTGCTGCGCCTTCAACTCATGGATGATTACAGTCGATCGGATGTGAGCGTTGACCGTGAGAGCTTTGGCGACTGTCCCTACCATGAGTCTGGCTCGACTAAAGACAGGTACGGCAATGTATACGATGTGTGGGTTTGTCATGTCTGATCCTAAAATTGTGAAGTTACGAAGTTACAGACACGCAGCTCGGTCGGATTCTGAGACTTACGTACTCCGAAGATCTACAACACAATATCCGGCGTTATTTCCCATTTCGCGCAACTCACCTCTCAATTCAATCCAAGACTTCGATCGTCAGCTGTTTGACTCCTCCCTTCGATCATCACCTTCTGCATCCTTCACACGAACGATAATTCCTTCGCATGATCCATATCACACACAAAGATACAACTCTTCCGATGCAGAATAAAATTTATCTGATTTACAGGCCCAAGTCCAGATATGTGTTGGCGACCTTGCTCACGGCCACAACGTAGGCTGCCGTTCTCATGTTTGTCTTCTTGGCGATGGAAGTGTCGAGGACCTCCTTGAAGGAAGTAATCATCGTCTCCTCCAATCCAGAGTTGACCAGCTCCTCCTCTCCAGCTCCGTAAGAGATGAGCTTTCTCTCCTCCTCGCTCCACGTTGTCTTTGAGGACTTCTCAAGGGAGGTGACGAGGTTGGCCCACTTGCTCTCCTCGTATCTCTTGGTCATTCTTCCGAATCGCATGTGAGACAAGTTCTTCAGCCACTCAAAGTAAGAGACGGTGACACCACCGGCGTTGGCCAGCAGGTCGGGGATGACAAAGACACCATTCTTCTCCATGATGGCCTCGGCCTTGGGGGTCGTGGGTCCGTTGGCGGCCTCGACGATGATCTTGGCCTTGATGCGCTCGGCGTTCTGGGCGTTGACTTCACCCTCGAGGGCGGCAGGGATGAGAACGTCACAGTTGATCTCGAGGACCTCTCTGGAGGTGGGTAAGAACTTGCCCTTGGTGTAGCCGTCGAAGGTCTTGTTCTTTCTGAAGAACTCGAACGCATCATCGGGGTCGACTCCGTTCTCGTTGTAGACGGATCCGTTGTACTCGGCGATGGCGATGACCTTGGCACCGGCCTTGTGGCAGAACTTGGCGGCGTAGAAACCGACGTTACCGAAACCTTGAACGACGACCTGGAGGATCGAGTTAGAGGATGGACGTGGAAGATGATATGAGATGGGTCACCTTCTTTCCTTCGATACCACCGGTCAGACCGGTCTTCTCGAGGACGTAGGGGGTGCGGAGAGCCTCCTTGAGGCAGAAGAAGACACCAAGACCGGTGGCGGTGGTTCTTCCTCTGATTCCTCCGTGGGACACGGGCTTACCGGTGATACAGGCGGCGGCATCGATGTTGGAGGGGTAAGCGGCCTTGTAGGTCTGCATGATCCAACCCATCTCGCGAGGTCCAGTTCCCATGTCGGGGGCTGGCACGTCCAAACCGGGTGAAATGAAGTTCTTGTCGATGAGAGCCTGAGCGTAGGCCTTGGTGATGGCCTCCAACTCGTTGGCAGTGTACTTCTTGGGGTCGAGCTTGACTCCTCCCTTAGCCTACAGAAACTGTGAGCCAAAGAGAAAGACGTCGCTTCCACTCACTCCACCGAAGGGAACGTCGACGACGGCACACTTGTATGTCATGAGAGCGGCGAGAGCCTTGATCTCCTGCTCGTCTACGGCCTCACTGTAACGGATACCTCCCTTGGTAGGGAGTCTGTGGTGGCTGTGCTCGGCTCTCCATCCGTGGAAGATCTGGTAGTCGTGGTTGTCTCCCTGTGCCACTGGTGAGATCCTCTTCGACACAGAAAACGAAAGAGAGGAAGGAAGGGAATAGACATACGCACCATCTTGACGGGGAAGCTGACCTCGACCATAGCGCTGCAGGTCTCGATCTGCTTCAACAGACCCTGAGGGTAGTCCGTGAGACCGGCGGCCTTGTCGAAGTATTCCTTGACCTGAGAGAGGAAGGTGCCCTCTGCATTCGAGTGGTCGGAGGGGAATGGGGTAGACTTGAATCTTCTTCCCACAGGGTTAGCGTTCGCCTTAGAGACGAGAGAGCGAGAGAGAGGCTTGGTCAAGTTGGACAGCATCTTCTTTCTTTGCCGATGACGATTTTGTGGTCCGAATCGGGTTCCTTCCGAAGTCCAACTGTTTGTAAACCCCCACAACCCAAAAAAAATGCTGGAGGAAGATGGCGATCGCAGGCGTGTGATGAATGGCGGATTTGTTCTTGATCCACGTTACAAATCCGTGTTCCTTCTTTTACAAATAACTGTTGGCTCTGTCGGACAGTGGTCCGGCCACGGATATCCGTCAAGAACGCAGGAGTTGAGAAGAAGAAGAGAATCACCACAAATATCACCTTACAGACCTAATCCCCCTCTCATCTTTCTTTCATCTCTGCAGCCTCGATGATCGCGATTGGAAATGGATGATCAAAATCGATTTACAAGAGGGTTCAGAACCATCCCTTTTTATTCTTCGTCTTGGGGATCGAGCTGATTACGGATTGATACATCTCAGCCTCGTCCTTCTCTTCGAGTGCGCCCACAGGCATGGTGTATTTGATGGAAGAAGTGACCGTCTTCGTCTCGTTTGGTCGCAGTGAGATCTTCAACTGCAGGACCATCTGTTCAGCATTGGTTCCTCTCGTCCATGTCGAATTGACGAGTTCAAATTGAGCTCCACGGACCACACTGTCGAGAAGGATGACGTCGACCGGCCCTGCTCCTTGGTTCTCTACGCTGTATTCTAGCGTCTCATTCAATTCACCCGTGAATTTATTATGGCTGTATGAGTTCAGATCGTGATGAGGCAATGAGATGATGGTGAACACACCTGAAGTGTGTAGGTTTCCTGTGAGCCACGATAGGCACTTGTTCGATGAAGATGTAATTGTTGATTCCTTTGGGTTGTGTATTCAACTGGAGATCACTACCATGCAGGGCACCGAATCCATCGTCTTCTCTTCGATAGAAGGATATGGGCCCACTGATCGTCTCAGACATCGAGCCGTTCGATGATGATCTCGTCTCACCTTGGTAGTTTGAATCCCAAACCATTCTCTTCTGTGTTTGCAAAGACAAAATCCTTCTCAGCGGTGAACTTGGTGTTATAGTACATGTCCTTGTCGGTGCTACTAGTGCCAGTGGGAGGCTGTGTATCACAGTGTATGATGTTGAGTGTCTTGACGGGAACAGAGGAGGACAAAAAGTGAAACTGGGTCATGTGTTTGTCTTTGACAGTCAAGGGGCGAGGGAGTAGATCGGCATGGTATCTCTTGGATTGTGCCACTGTCTTTGTGGACGGAGATTTCATGAGACTGTTCATCATGTTCTTCTTGTTACTCTGCTTCATCACGCGAGAGGGGGTGAATTTGTCCTTGTGTACAAGAAAGACGGAAGCTTTGATGTAGTCTCTTCCACTGTCGTTCGAGATGTGCCAGTGGCCGTCTAACTTGATTCTATCCCCCTTGGGCTCGAGGATGGCGACGTAGTTGGCCGAAAACTTGAGATTGGAGGATGCGTGATACACCAACTCTGTCAGATGTTCCTGATCGAGCTTTTCTGTCTCTAGTGTAAGGTCCATCTGAGGTCGTACTTCTGGTGTCTCCTCGGATCCAGAAGCATACGGTCGGATACTGGTCTTGTTCAAAAATGTGAGGTGGGATCATAGAATACGTATCGATCTAAAGAGGGAACGACGTTAAAATGTGTCGATCATCACCTCGAGGACAGTACTACGGCTTCAGGATCTGTGATCGATCTAAAGGACACAGATGAAGGCACGAAGTCTCTCGGAAGGTTACCGTATGATACCTCCCCTTCAGGGTCCACGGTAACCCTTCTAATCTCAGTAACGACACTGGAGGATCCATTGTGTATGAAGAGAGCCACATCTCCATCTTTCAACTCTCGTTGAGGAACTACTTCTCTCTCCTCCACATCTGGCATGCAGGTGTTTCCCTCTCGTGAGTAGTATTCTTCGTTGCTACCTCTTCTTCCCATCTTTCCCATCGCCTTTAGTGGATCGTCGGTTGTGGTGGCGGAGAATCCTTGGTTGCGTTTCGCTGAAGTCTTTCACAAAAAATTCGACACGGACAAACAACAGGGATCATCGTAATCGATGATGGGGGAGACGGAATGGGAGATATTATGTAAGGCAAAAGAGACGTTACAGAGGTTCACGTCATCGCCTCAAATGAATCTTACGGTCCAGCTGGTGAGATCGAATAACATCACCTCCATCATCGTCTCTGACCGCTATCAGATGTCATGGATCTATTTTGATCTTATAGACGAGCTCTGTCAGGATGTATCGTCCGAGATGCATCACGAGTACAAGACAACACCTACCGCTCTTCTTCACACATACGGTATGTTATTGATCACTTGGTCAAAATGTAACGAAATCCATGTTAGGCACGACAGATGAATTCCAAATCGGAAGCAACAATCACAATGAAACCTTCGACTGCGATCACTGTGGGCGTCCGGTGGGCTGCCAGAGGTATGCTGCCCATTTAGAGAAATGCATGGGTATGGGTAGAAACTCTGGGAGGATCGCATCGCAGAGGCTGGCAAACGCAGCAGGAAGGACAAAAAAGAACGAAGACATGATCGTCCTCGAAGAAGGAGAAGAGCCCATGGATGGAGATTGGGACCCACAGATCGGTGAAGGTGAGGACCATCGTGGGTCAAGCTGAAGAGGAGCAGAGGACTTCACGAAAAAGGAGAAAACGCAAAAGACGAAAGGAAAGGGAACTAAATCAACAAAATCAAAAGCGAAGAAGACTCTGACGACGACGGATGCGACAAAAGTGAAACGATGGGCGATGATTACACACTCACCCCCCTCAGGATCAGAAATTGCAAGAGATCAAGATGTCGATGACGAAAGAGCAGATCGGGAGCATCTTGGAGAAAACGTGTGGAGTCTACTCTACTACGACGGGCAAGCTGTGCGAGCGCTCTCTCAAGTGCCCGGCACACAACGATGAGGCAAAGAGGGCGATCAGAGAGGAATTACTGAATGGGTTACCACCACGAAAGATACCAGAGGCTACAGTCGTGAGCATGGCTCTACCTCGATGGAGAAGGCTCACGATGAGACAGGTACAAGTGAGCGATGATGTGGTCCTGGTGGACAGTCCAACGGGAGAGATGAGAAGGTCTTCTTCTTCAGAGTCAGTCATCGTAGAGGTGGTTGACGTGGTCGACGGAGATGGGCTCCTCTCTTGGTGATAATAGGAGTATCAATGGAAGAGCTACATGTGAAATGAAAGAATCGAAAGAAATGTGTCGTCATTCATCATCACATGATCAGATGATCGACTATTCCCATCGTGATCAACATCATCATATAAGAAGGAACGAAACAAACTCGCCGAGAGAACAGGAGAGAAGAGAGGAGGCCGTGAAAAATTCTCCCTTGTGCTAGATTTATTTGACGGACAAACGGGATGTTCCAGAAAGTACAGAAGAACTACTGGAAAGATCAGTGGCCCAAGACTTAGGCGGTGGCAGCTGGCTGAGCAGCGGGAGCGGGGGCGGCAGCGGGAGCGGGGGCAGCAGCTGCTGGGGCCACGGGCTTCTTGGCGGGCAGAGGGCGAGCGAACTTCTGAGGGGGAGCACGGTTTCTTCTGGCCTCACGAGATCTGACTCTAACCACGTGGGAGTGGATAGCGCAAGACACACAGTACTGGGTCTTGATGTAGATCTTGGGCAGGTGGTACTCTTGATTATAATCAGAAAGAGGAAAAAGAGATGAAAAGACGAATGAGAGGGGGATGAGGTGTGAGGAAGAGAGATGAGAAGACTTACCAGTGTAGACGGAGGCCTCGCTGATATCACGGATAGCGGCAGTCTCAACGATGTTTCTGACCATGAATCTCTTGATGGCCTTGTCCTATTACACTCTTAAGTCAAAATGGCTTGACAAAAGATGGTCAAGAAAAAAGTGGAAAAGGAATCATGTGATTTACCTTGGCCACGCAACGTCCGCAGTTGGAGCATCTGATGGATCTGGTGTGTCCACGTCCCTTCAGGGCACGTCCATTGTTACGGCGCTTCTTGGTCATTTTGTCTTTACGATCGATTAGACATTATTCCACAATGCATCCCAACAAGCCCATCTGGAGCCTCACAAACACATACAAGAATTCCAGACTCGTCTCACCTTTCTCAAATCTAGCGGGAGTACTGCTTTGTTCAGATTCCAAAAAGAAAAAGGCAAGAGGGGAAAGCCAGCACCTCCCGGTCTCCCTCCCACCCCCCCATTTTTCTTAACATCTTTAAATTCTCTTCAAAATCTGGTTTATTCAGGCAGAACATTCCAGACTTTTTCCTCCCGAGGGAGCATCACATCAGCTTCAACGTCACACTAAAGTAAAACCCTTTCAAGATGATGGAACGACCGAGTTGGATGGACCAGGAGGCACCTCTTAATTATGTCGCTGGTATAGGAAGAGGAGCCAATGGATTCACAACGCGTTCTGATATTGGTCCTGCTCGTATACCCACCGCACCTGACCCAGTCGCTGCCGCCGCGATAGCCAAGAGAAAGGCAGAAGATGGAGATAATGCAGATTATTCAGAAGCCAATTACGACGAGTTCGAAGGTTATGGAGGAAGTTTTGTCGACCCCAATGCCATTTACGACGCAGAAGATAAAGAGGCCGACGATGTGTGGGAGTCCATAGACAGGACGCTCGATCAGAGACGTAAGGCAAGGAGAGAAGAGAGGATGAGACAGGAGTTACAGCAGCTCAGACAAGAGAGACCGACGATACAGAGTCAATTTGCCGATCTGAAGGGAGATCTACAGCAAGTGTCGTACAGTGATTGGGACGCCATTCCCGAGATTGGAGACACGACACAGAGATTCAGAAAGAAGGTCAAGACCAACATGGCCTTCATTCCTGCCCCAGACTCTCTCTTGGAGCAGGCCAGAAAAGAGAACGAACAATACAACACGGTGCCCAATTCCTTGGGAGGAACAGAGACACCCATGAGCGGTTTGGCCACACCCACCACCGATCTCACTCGTATCGGTGCTGGAAGAAAGCAGATCATTGGTGAGTCCACCGTGATGCATTATTTCTGATCGACAACAGGTATCAACCTGGCACGTCTGCAAGATTCTGTCTCCGGACAGACCAACGTGGATCCCAAGGGTTACTTGACCGATCTGAGCACCATCAAGATCAACAGCAGCGCCGAGATCGGAGACATCAAGAAGGCCCGTCTCCTACTGAACAGCATTCGCCAGACCAACCCGAAGCACGCACCCGCTTGGATCGGTTCCGCTCGTTTAGAATCTGAAGTCGGCAAGATCGTTCAGGCCAGGAAGATCATCATGGAGGGCTGTGACATCTGCCCCGAGAGTCAAGACATCTGGCTCGAAGCCGCTCGTCTCCACACCCCCGAGAACGCCAAGGTCATCTTGGCCAAGGCCATCCAGCACCTACCCAAGGCAACGAAGATCTGGCTCCTCGCTGCCGACCTCGAGACCGACGTGAAGGGAAGAAAGAAGGTCCTCAGAAAGTCTCTCGAGGCCAATCCCAACTCGGCCCTCTTGTGGAAGGCCGCCATCGAGTTAGAGACACCAGAAGATGCAAAGATCCTCTTAGGTAGGGCGGTGGAGTGCATTCCCAAGAGCGTGGAGATGTGGCTGGCTCTCGCCCATCTCGAGACCCCAGAGAATGCGAGGAAAGTGCTCAATCGCGCGCGACTCGCCGTGCCGACTGATTCATCCATCTGGATCACGGCTGCCAAGTTGGAGGAATCCCAAGGCAACGAGAAGATCGACATGATCGTGAAGAGAGCCCTCAAGACCCTGACGAACAATGCAGTCGTCATCGAGAGAGACCAGTGGATGAAGGAGGCAGAGAATGCCGAGAAGAGTGGGGCACCCAAGACGTGTCGTGCCATCATCAAGGAGGTCATCGGGCTGAACGTGGAGGAAGAAGACAGGAAGAGAGTGTGGATCGAAGATGCCGAGGGTGCATTGTCCCGCGAGGCCGTGGAGACGGCGAGAGCCATCTACGAGCACGCCCTCTCCATCTTCCCCGGAAAGAAGTCCCTCTACCTCCGTGTGGCCCACCTCGAGAAGGTGCACGGAACCCGAGAGAGTCTGGAGAACGTTCTGTCCAAGGCCGTGAAGCACTGTCCTCAGGCGGAGATCTTGTGGCTGATGGCAGCCAAGGAGAAGTGGATGAACGGAGACGTCGACGGGGCTCGTATCGTCTTGTCGGAGGCCTTCAAGGCCAACCAAGAGTCCGAGCAGATCTGGCTGGCTGCCGTCAAGTTGGAGAACGAGAACAAGGAATTGGACAGAGCGAGGGCCCTCCTGGCCAAGGCGAGGCAGCAGCTGCAGTCCTCTGCGGGAGAGAAGGTGTGGCTCAAGTCCGCCCAGCTGGAGAGACAGACCGGAAACACAGAGGAAGAGAAGAACCTATTGGAGGAGGCACTGAAGAAGTACCCACAGAATCCAAAGTTCTGGATGATGAGAGGACAACTGGAAGAGAGGAGGAACGAGATGGACACGGCGAGAGAACTGTACCAGCGTGGACTCAAGAACTGCATGAACTCGATTCCCCTGTGGATCTGCGCGGGAAAACTGGAGCAGAGGACTTCGAACAGCCGAGCGAGAACCTTGTACGAGAAGGCCAGACTGAAGAACCCAAAGAATGCGGACCTGTGGTTGGCAGCCATCCGTGTCGAAGTGGCGGATAACAACCCCAAGGCCTCTCAGATGACCCTCTCCAAGGCCCTCCAAGAGTGTCCCACCTCTGGTATCCTCTGGGCTGAAGCCATCGACTTGGAGAAACCCAAGCAGCGAAGAGCCAAGAGTGTCGATGCTCTCAAGAGGTGATTACTCTCTTCTATCCATCTATCTTCTATCGAATGCTGATTGTGAGATGGAATACTGAATGAATGTAGATGTGACAACGACCCCTTCGTGATTGTGGCAGTGGCCAAAGTGTTCTGGGCGGACCGAAAGTACGAGAAGACGAGGACGTGGTTCAACCGAGCGGTGACACTCAATCCAGATCTGGGAGATGCATGGGCCTACTTCTACAAGTTTGAAATTCAGCACGGAACAGAAGAGCACCAGCAGGAGCTCCTCAAACGCTGTGTCGCTGCCGATCCGAGGCACGGAGAGAACTGGGTGCGTGTGTCCAAGGACATTGCCAATTCAGATCTGAAGACGGAGGGTATCCTCACTCGCGTGGCCAACAACTTGCCCAATCCTCTCAATCAGTAAACTTTGTATCTATTCGTCCTGTTTCTACAGAAGCATCTGGTGACATGCGGATACCGTTGATGTCGTGACGTTGAGTGAGAATGACTGTCTTGGCTGGCTCCGGTGAGTGATAGAATAGAGTGAGTGATAGGTGGGTGGTAAAAGGATTGTAGTGCATGCTATGAATGGATTACCATGGCGATAGAAGGACCGTGGTCAGTACAAGAGCGAAGCCCGAGAGCACAAATCGGCCTCGGGCTTTATCGGAAGATAAATCCGAAGACGACCCGATCTTGGCGTTACAACGAGAGGAGAGGCAATCACTGCCTGAAGAGAATGGAGTTTGATGATGTCTCCTCCAATCAGCAGTTCTTGAATATGTATATGAGACAATTTCAGAACGATGGTAGAGGACAAAATGAGAGTGGACTTCATCCTGGATTTGCAACCCCAGTCAACGTACGCCCGACGAACCCAAACTACTTCAGACCTCCTCATTTCCCTGCTCCGGCCACATCTTTTGTTCTGAGCAGTCCTCAGCCCGTTCATAACGAGATGCCAATGCACAATCAATTTAGACGACAGATGGAGGTGATTCTATTTTTATTCGAATGTTCGTGTATTGATAAGTCACAAGCAATTGGACGGTTCCTTGTTTGATGTCCACCAAGATAATCAAATCCAACATCATCCGCACTGGTCTTCCGATGATAGCAGTGGCGTCCTTTCTTCCAGTAGCAGCCCAGCCTCAGACTTCAACAACCCAACATTACCTCAGACGATTAAGTGAGTTATAGATTAACTGACACTCGATGACATTCGATCCTGACATAATGCAGCAACGACTCACAGTTAGAGGTAGTGTTGCTACACAAGCCAAGAGGTGAGAGAGAGTCTGCGTTCTAGAATAACCAGCGGAAAGGTTCACAAGGCATCTGGCAGCCAGTACCCCCAGGGGCAGGCTTGAGAGTGACGAAAGGAAAGGGAAAGAGACTCAAACTGCAGATCAAGTCGACACAACACATCGAGAAGAACAACTTGGAGATCACCATGATGGACCTGATGACCAGCGTGGCATCGAACGAGGGATTCGAAGTGGAACACAGCTTCGAGGTCATCTCACCCCTTCTCACCGAACTGGAGCTGAAATTATCTCGATACTACAAGCGAGGTCAGTTCATCGTCACTGCAAAGACCCCCATGGGTCTGTTGACCGCCAAGAGCATCGAATTCTGCTCCCACAACAACGGAAAGCAGACCAAATCGGATGCCCTTCCCACACCATCCATCCCTTCCTTCTCTTCTACCGTAGAGAAGCAATCACAACCCATACCCACAGCTCCCTCCACCGAACCATCACAGAGGTGAGTCACAGAGACACACATAGATATGATCACGAGACATGATGAGAGATGAAGGAGAGAGGAGGTGACGAAGAACAGGAGGGACAGCTTCACGGGGGAGAAGAAGAGGAAGAATCCACCCTTGGATGAAGAGGGAAACCGAGTGAACGTGGTCGAAGGAAATCTGGAAGTAGAGGGAACAGTGAGGGCGAGGGCCTTCATGCAGTTCTCGGACATTCGACTCAAAACGAACATCGAGGACCTTGCCGATGCCCTGGCCATCGTGACGAACCTCCAGGGAAAGACCTATCAGTGGAAGAGAGATTGTGTAGAGGTGAGATCCACACTCCTTTGTGCAGACTGACGACATCAGGGAAGTCACGCACAGAGAGTCATCGGACTGATCGCGCAGGAGGTGCAGAGGGTGTTACCAGAGGTGAGGAGTCTGTGAGGGATGAACTGACGGAGGGAGGTGGTCTACGTGGACCCCGTGTCAGGCATCTTATCGGTCAGCTACGCTGAGATCATTCCAGTCATCATCGAAGCGTTCAAGCAGCACCACATGGACACCCTCAACGACCGGAAGGAAGTGACGTACAAGCTGGAGCAGATGAGATCGCAGTTGGACTCCATCGAGAGGGAGACGCGCATCCAACAGTCGAGGATGTACCAGCACCTCCGAGGAAGCAGAACGCCACACCAACAGTTCGCCTACCGGCTGACCAACATCATGAGACTCCTCCTCATGGTCTTTGGAATCGTCGCCATCGTTGCCGCTTTCATTCTCTTGGCCAGGTGAGAGAGAGGAGGGAGAGGAGAGCTGAAGAGAGCAGGTTCAAGCGAAGGCCACCTCTGGGATCCATCTTGATCCTGTTCATCATGGGCTTCGGTTTCGTCGTGATCACAACGTGCTCCCTCCTGATGGACAAGCTGAGGGTGGCCCAATCTTTGGTGAAAGAGGAGGAGATGACCTACCTCTACAAGCCAGAACGCACCTCCTCCAAGACGATGGTGTGATCACCTCCGTCGCTGTACATATTGATTGGGTTATCCCTACTGTGATATAAAATCTGCGGACTTGGATTTATTCGTTCATGTGACCGCTGTATTGGATCACGCTCAGATTGGGGGATACCTCGAAATCACAGCCAGTCACTTTTCGGATGTCCTCCACGCTGGTATTCGCCTCTCTCTCCATCAAGATCAAGCCACCTCCCTTCTTCACGTCAAACACCGCCTGACATAATTAGTGGGAGAGAGCTCCATGGAACATCACCAGCTCCGTGATGATTCGATCGACGCAACCCTTGGCGGTGAGGGGGAGAGTGCACTGGTCTAAGATCTTCAGACTGCCCTTCGATGCGTGCTCCATGGTCACTACCACTCGGGATCCCGATGCCGTCAGATCCATGGCCCCTGTTCTCCTCTCAGTTCACTTCATCCAGAGATCACGTTTTATGAGAAGAGAGAATCGAAAGTGCACCTCCTGGACCCTTTACCATCTTGCCTGGAATGACCCAGTTGGCGAGATCACCATCCTTTGATACCTGCAGACCACCCAGAACGGTCAAGTTCATGTGTCCACTGATCACATCAGATGTCTTCCACTGGATCTTCTCACCCTCTGATCATGGCGAAAGAATCGGCAGAAGAGAAGATGGCCGAGCCAGGCTTGGTAGTGACGGTCTCCTTTCCTGCGTTGATGAGATCAGGGTCCTGCTCTCCCTTCTTTGGGTAAGGTCCCATGCCCAACAATCCGTTCTCGCTCTGTAATTCGATTCGGACGCCTTTGAATGTCAGTTGATCGAATTCACATGCAGTGAATGTCACCTGGCTTGACAAAGTTGCTGGCCATGGTGGGGATTCCGATACCCAGGTTACAATACATTCCATCCTGTCTATGTCATCCTCTACCTCAAGAATCTCTTCACCTCAAATTCGAGAGCGGCCCTCTTGACGATCTTCTCCCTCTTTGATGATGCCTCCGTGGCTCCCTTGATGTTCTCCTT